>CM039579.1:74998152-75162199 GCA_022457205.1 Saccharum spontaneum
ATAATTAAAACTCTCCATTGAGAGTGAGTGTTTCATCTATGTTTCATTTCATTCTATACGACATTGCAGTCTTAGAAACATAAGACTCCCCACTTAGACTGGCCTAACAACTACATCCAAAACTAAAACTATAACTCTTTCAAAATGCTCCACCAATGTGTCAACTTCTTCAATTTTGTTACCCTGGCCCTAGAGAGACTATTCAAATTGATTTTTTCATAAAGAAATGTTTGATTTCAAAAAAATGTTGCCACAATGCTAGCTCTAACAATTATTACTAACTTGAACGTTTTAATTATTACTCTCTTCATTTCAAATTATAAGATGTTTTGGATTTTTTTTGATACGTTATTTTTACTACCCATCTGTCTATAAAAATAGATTCCTAGATCAAGAATTTGTCTACAAATAAATAAATAAGTCTTTAGGAGATTGAATGGTCCACCAGACTATTTATTTTCCTTGAAGTCTCGTCACATTTACCGCACCTTGTCACATCTCCCAATCATGTGTTAAGTTTATGCAGCTGGATGTGTGTAGTAATACTATAATTAGTGTGATGTTGGAACAATTACCGATCAGTGTGCAACTACTCCGGTTAATGAAAGCTACTATGGTATTTTCTCTGTCATATTAATTTGTCCTAAACTTGCTAGAAATCTATGTATCCAGGGACAGAGGATATAATGTATAGCTAGGTGCATAGCAAAAACTGTATCCAGAAAAACCAAGACATCTTATGATTTAGAATGGAGAGAGTACTTACTACTAGTATTGTATTTTGCTCTCCTTTTATTTTGAAACTGTGTATATAGAAAAGTTAAACCATTTTATATACTAGAAGAGTACTTGTATTACAAAGCATTAGGCGAAAAATGACCCCTAGCCCCCCCCTCCCCACCCCACACACACACACACACAAATCTACCACAGAGGCATAGCACATACATACTAGTGGTCACAACCTTACATTCTTGTGAAGTTACCAGGTTACTTTGTCGAGTTCCTTCGACGCTACCTATTGATAGCTCGCCCCCTGTCACTGCACTACAAATCATCTTGACATTGACACCACGAGCAATAGTTGTCTGTTTCCACAAATATCTAATCTCCCCTAGTTTTCGAGGCACTTTTCATAAATTGCCTATTATTAGCTCTACTCATGATTATTCACTTTATGACCTAGATTTTTTTATTGGGGGGGGGGGGGGGGGCAGCTACAATCGAGAGATGTTTTGTGTAATGTAAATTCAGCCTATCAAACTTGGATCACCAGTAACTTTGTGCACATTTATTAATATTTATCTCAAAAGATGATTCATAATTGTGTATGTAATGTTGTTATGGTTTGTAGATATACTATGGTAGTAGATGTTACTAGCTAAAGTTGTGTTTGGAACCGGTACCGGTACTAACGTCGAAACATCACACTTTAGCGACCAGAAGGAAGTATTTCTACTACAATGCCCCTGTCCAAGTAAACTGATCCCACACACTTTCTTGCTAACAATTTGTTATATGTCCTCGTAAAGCAGTTACATGACGATCAAACGGCGTACTTAGTATGATATGCTCCCTTCGTTCTACAATACCTGTCCATGGCCTCGGAGGAAAAATATCTCACCATATTTGTCCATTGGGATATCAACGGTGCAGTTTTAACAGTTTTTTTTTATCCCTAATTAAGTTCACCTATAAAACAGATCGCAATATAATACATTTAATAGGGATATATGAGTGGTCATTTCGTTCACTTCATTTGGGCCCTGTTTAGTTCCACTTCATTTTGCCAAAATTTTCAAGATTCTCTGTCACATCAAATCTTTAGACGCATGCATGAAGCATTAAATATAGATAAAAAATAAAACTAATTACACAGTTTAGACGAAATGGACGAGACGAATCTTTTAAGTCTAATTAGACCATGATTGGATACTAATTACCAAATAACAACGAAAAGCGCTATAGTGTCATTTTGCCAAAAATTTCGGATCTAAACCGGCCCTTGATTCTTTTGGGCCTAGTATTTTCTTGGTGCGTGCACATGGTGTGTTTATGGACAAGTACTGCGGGAAGTATATATGTTTCAATGCCAACATTAGTAGCAATAGACGGCAGGGAGAAACGTAGGTTGGACCAGGGGTGGTGTTTGTGATTGCAAAACTTGGGAGACTTGCCTGCGTAAAAATTGACGCCTGGTGATAGAAAAAAAAAGTGACCGTCTATCCTACGCCATAATGAGAAAAGAATACGACGACGGAGCCTTGTTTAGCTGGTCAAATTCGGCGCCGCCAAAGTTACTGTAGCATAAGGAAGCATTTCGTTTGTATTCGGTAATAATTATCCAACCGTCGACTAATTAGGTTCAAAACGTTCGTTTCGCAAAGTACAGCCAAATTGTGCAACCGTTGACTAATTAGGTTCAAAACGTTCGTCTCGCAAAGTATAGCCAAATTGTGCAATTAGTTTTTGATTTCGTCTACATTTAGTACTTCATGCATGTACCACAAGTTTGATGTGACGGGAAATCTTCTTTTTGTATAGTGTCAAATTTAGGAGTTTGGGAGGAACTAAGGGCTGATTTAGTTCACGAAAAATTTGGTAAAATGCTACTGTAACAGTTTCGTTGTTATTTAGCAATTAGTGTCCAATCATGATCTAATTAGGCTTAAAAGATTCGTCTCGTGAATTTTGTTTAAACTGTGTAATTAGATTTATTTTTTATCTATATTTAATACTTCATGGGTCTAAAGATTTGATGTGACGGGGAATCTTGAAAAATTTTGGGAACTAAACAGGCCCTAAGGCCATGTTTAGTTGCTAAAAATTTTCAAGATTCCCCGTCCACATCGAATATTTGGACACATACATGGAGCATTAAATGTAGACGAAAAAACTAATTACACAGTTTGGTCGAAAACCACGAGACGAATCTTTTGAGCATAATTAGTCTATGATTGGATACTAATTAACAAATACAGATAAAAGTACTACAGTAGGCAAATTCAAAAATTTTGATGAACTAAACGCACCCTAAACAAGGCCAGAGAATCTGCAGATTCCATCGTCCCGGGCGGCCTCCGGATCCTGGGATCGCGTTGGTCAGCTACTACCCGCCAAAGTGTCAGCAGGCAGCCAGCCACCGGCAGCATCACACCTTAATAGCTGATATAAAAGCGTGTGGTGGTTTATATTAAAGGCTTTCCCCACCATCGGAGGGACATGATGCCAGCCAGCCACCGGCAGGTGGACTGTGTGCTGATGTGGAGGAGGAGAAAGAGTGAAGGTGACTGTAACAGCACTTAAAGTGTACTCCTTCCGGCCATAAAACAATGTAATTATGGGTTATGAGTAAGTAAAAGTAGTTCACGTTTCACTAAATTTTTAGTAAATAGTATTCAGGTTTATAGCTCCGAATCAATTTATTATGAAAATACATTTCGTAATTAATCTAATGGTATTTATTTGATATCATAAATATTGATACTTTTTTATCTATAATTAGTCAAACTCAAGATACTAAAACATAACAATGTGCCAGAATTGCATTCTTTCTTGGACAAAAGGAGTACAAACTACGAGGCAGTTCTATACCACAAGAAATCACCCATAGAAAATATACTTTCTAATGCAGTATTTTTTAACCCATTAAAAAATAGCACCAATCATTCGTGTCTCCTCTCTCACACTCCTTCAAATCCTGTGCGGCGTTTCTGCATGGGCCACCATCCGCCATCTCCAACTGACCTGATATATGATCATGAAAAATAACGAAGAACAGGATCGATCAACAATATAGTCGATGTGTGAAATAAAGATGAATCAAGCGGCTAGAGAAGGCAATGTAGAGGAGGACTTGCGGTAGTAGTCCATTCCTCTTAGGCCGCGCATGCGAACGCCACGGGCTGCCCTTCCTCCCCGGCCGCCGACAGCCACACCACACGGCTGTACTCCATAGCGGCGGAGCCACTCCTCATGCCGCTGCGGGAACCCCACATGCGCGAACACACCGGGCGGCGCTTGACGATTCGTTGTTGGGCCGCGCTACACGCGAGGTCGTCTGACGGCGCGAGCGATGTGAAGGCATCGCGACTCACGAGCGATGTGGGAGTGGAGCGCGAGGTCTGGCCACTGTGTGAGCTCGGTGAGGCTTTAATTTGCGGGCGCCCCGCGAGGTCCAACAGCGGTGCTGGAAGGCGACTAGGTCCCGTGGCGGCACTGGACGGCGGAGAGGTCCAACGACGGGGCTGGGTGATGGTGGGGCTTGCCGGCGCGTGCAGGTCCAACTCCATGTCCATGCGCACGAGATCCGCAGGCCCGATGGAAGCCGCGGAATGGTTTCGTCGACTTGGGGATGCGTGAAGACATAGTTTCAAACTTAGAAACGGTCTCTATTTTTTCCTTCTTTCCTCATTAAATTACTTGTCACATCTAAAATATCTACGTGACAACATAATTAATAGAGATAGAAATCATGCTGGTTTCTGCATTGAGAGTGTCTTAAGCTTAAGGGTTGGATTGTGCACAGGAACAAAGAAACTTTGTGAGAGAGTTAAATAGACCTTAGATGAACCGACCACTGTATACATAAACTTTTGTACGGTCAACAGCGGGATGTATTATTAGCCATCCTGTTAATCGATGATAAAAGCCTGTCGCGGTTTATATTAAAGGCTTTCTCCATCATCGGAGGGACATAAATACATGATGCCGTCCCAGAAAGGACGCGCGGTGCGCTTTCCGACGACACCAACAGGTATAACACGTACTTAAGCGGGCAGCTTTCTTTAATTTCTGCAGCCCACCCCCACCCACGGTGATCAAATCGTCCGCGACCGGCCGTAACCGCGGCTGTGCGCCTGTGCCCATGCGGCGCGCCTCCGGTCCACTCGTCCGCGGCCAGGAAAGTTGGGGCGCTCCACGGCAACACATCGCGGCAGGCTCGTCGTCGTCGGTGGCCAGTGGCCAGTGAGCAGTGGCCACCCCTGCACCCACATGTTTTTCTGCAGGTGCTGTAGGAAACTGGCGTACATGCAGCCTGGCGATCGGGGGTTGACGGGATGAATGAACCACATGCAGCTGTGTTACATTAATGGCCATGTTTCTTTTTTTTTCGATATTAATGCCATGTTTGGTCCTTCTCCAGGCAGTGGCGGAGCCAGGAATTATGCATAGGAGGGGCCGGTCAAAGAGTTTTAACATTGGAGAATTGACTGTAGCTTAATTGTTTAGATTTTTGTTCCGGGGTTAAGCTCTATTTTCCTAGTTTTATTTCAATGTTTGATGATTTAACATGCTCGCTATTTTCCCCGTGGTAGATGACCGTGTCTATTGATATTGGGGTGCATATGATGATTCATGAATATTAAAATCTACCACTTAGTATTTCGGAAGTGCTCGTACCCATGCTAAGTGAGTGTTTTGTCGATAATGTGGTGCATGTGATGACTCATAAATCTTAAAATATATCGTCTCAGTATTTCGAAAGTGCTCATAGTGGAGTAGGAGATGTGTGTTTGTTCGTAGAAGTGATGTGCGTGCATGTATGTGAGCATCTACATCTATAATGCGATTCACAATAAAAAGAGATCACTGAATTGTTGTTGCTAGTCAAGTATGCGTTAAGTAAAATATAAAGTATAATGAAACATAAGTATTATAGTAGAATCAAAAATTTCAATACATATATATATATATATATATATATATATATATATATATATATATATATATATATATATATATATATATATATATATATATATATATATATATATATATATATATATATGTTCTATTATGATAGACAAACAAACTTAGATAAATCAAAATATTTTATTGTAATTGTATTCTATTCAATTTTGTTGTCTAGAGGATATTAGTAGACATATATAACATGATTTTATTTATTATAGCTTTTTAATACCAACATAGACTATTAAACCCTTTGTATATATTATAAAGAAGTTTGTATTGTTAGGGGGGCCATGGCCCCTGCTGGCCCCCCCTTGGCTCCGCCAGTGTCTCCAGGTACAGAGAAGTGGGCCTTGTTTAGTTTGCCTCAAAGTTCCAAGTTTTTTCACACTCTCTCCATCACATTAATTTTTAACCGTTTGCATGGAGTATTAAATGTAGGTATAAAAAATAACTAATTACACAGTTTAGTTGGAAATCACGAGATAAATCTTTTGAGCCTAGTTGGCCCATGATTGGACAATATTTGCCGAATAAGACGAAAATGGTACTATTTATCGGGTTGAAATTTTCTTCAATCTAAACAAGGGCGTGGTTTCATTCATATGTAGCGTCAATCCAGGGGCTAGTTTCAATTTGATCGTGGTGATTGATGTGTATCGACTCATTAAACACATAAAACAGAGGCTGTGTTTAGATGCATTGAAAAGTGCACTATGCAAAATAAGATTCTCCGTCACATCAAACTTGTGATACATGTACGGAGTACTAAATATGGATAAAATCAAAAACTAATTGCACAGTTTGGTTGTACTTTGCGAGACGAACGTTTTGAGTCTAATTAGTCAATGGTTGGACAATTATTACCAAATACAAACGAAATGCTACAATGTATTTTGGTACTCCAAAATTTGGATCTAAACACAGCCAAAAGGTAGTTTCATCTCACTGGAGATGACGAAAGTTTATTCTCTGGCGAAGTCGCACAGTAATTTTTGCTGTTTCTGCTTTGTAGTTCCGTGATTTCCGTGTGTTCTTGTTTCTTCCACAGTTGTGTCGGATCTTGCCTCCCGCTCGGCGGTCTACACCCGGTCCTCGCAGCTCTCCGAAGACGTCATTCGCTCGTCGAGAACATAGCCGGCCGGCGACAGATACTCCACCTCAGCTTCCCCCAAATTTATCAATTTCCCGGTCCTGTATGTACACGTAGCTGGGCGTGTGTGGTGAAAGCACGAACCAAGCTAGTATATAGTAGTAATTATTAGAACCCTGTACGTATGGTGGCTGTATGTATATACGTGCCAGTCGGCCGGTCACTTGATGCACGTACGTGTGCTAATCGGGGCCAAATGATATATGGCGGCGCGCACCGTGTCAGCGTCGTCGTATCACGGTCGGAGATCTCCGAGAAATGAAGTTTCTCTCCACTGGTAGCTGCCTTTTACTTGCCACCCTTTTCAATGCCTTTTATTTTAAGTAGCCAGCCAGTCCGGCGAGGTTGCGTTGATTTCACCAGCTCCGCGACAAAATCCCCTTACGTGTTCGCCTGATCGCCTCGGCGTAGCGTAAACTCTTGCCCCGTGACGTACGCATGAGTGTTCGCGTCTCATTGTCCATATACTTCTTGTACAGTGTGGTAAGTACTAGTAATATTGTAGAGTGTATGATTAGATCCTCCGGGATATTATAGTAGAGCAGCAGTACAACGCAAGCTAGTAGAGATTATTTCTGGGGTCCCGTCGTCGTCAATGTGCCCGCGACAAGGAGCACGCAATAAATTAAAAGCGCGGCTCGGTTCACACACCTAGCTCAACAACTAACGGTACAAGATCGAACCCATATGGGTGCGTTTAGTTGACCATGTAAATTTTTTGAAAGTACAGTAACTCTTTCATTTGTATTTGGTAATTAGTGTCTAATCATAGACTAATTAGGTTCTAAAGATTCATCTCGTGATTTACAACCAAACTGTATAATTAGTTATTTTTTTATCTATATTTAATGCTTCATGCATGCATCTAAAGATTCGATGTGACGGAGAATCTTGTAAAATGTTTGGAATTTTGAAGTAACTGGTACTTGTCACAATTTATAGTAACAAGTGTTTCTGTGTTCGTAAAACTACTACTTGTCACAATTTATAACACTCACATGTGCGGTCCCATCCTTCGGGCACCTTTATTTATATATTTAAATTTGTTTTTGTTATATATATGCTTGTACCCTGTATGTATTTCTAAGTTAAATTAAACATTTTTACTGTTGACCGTCATTCTAAAAAGTCCTTATAGTTTCACAGCGTGCAAACTATATATTACGAAAATATTTCTCATAATGAATCTAAAGAAATAAATCTTATGTTATTAACCCATGAGCTTTGTTATGGTGCTTGTGAGGAAGTGGTGGTTCCTCCTGTGAAAATTATTTACCACAGCTGTTAATTAAGAAAATTAATTAATTATACTTAAGAGCAATTTAGTTTAACTCCCAAAACCCAATTCCACGTTCGGGACTCGCTGCTGCCTGCACGTCGCCAAGGACGGCGTCCTCAAGGCCATCTGACCCTACAGCGGCCACTACCTCCCCACCGAGGAGAACTTCCTGCTCGTCGCCAAGGACGGCGTTCTCAAGGCCATGTGAGCGCAACAGGAGAGTTTCCCAGGGCGACCATCCTTCCACCGCAACTACTGATGCAGCAAATCGTCGAAGAAGGAGGCGTCTGGCTGCAGGCCGGATTCCGTGCTCTGGCCGCGTTGCATGAATAGTTGCCTAGGTGCTTCCAAGTGGTCGCAGGCACTTGAGCTGAGGTTGGGTTCCTAGAAATTGGGGCCTCGTTTAGACTATCTCCAACCGTGGAGACCCAAACGCGATACCCATCCTCTGATTTGGGTGATGCACAGTAAGGGAGAGCGGCACCCAATAGCTACCTTCTCCAATAGCGTACCCATTCCTCCGCTCTCATCATCGCTACCCCGCCGGAGCTCGAAGCTGCCGAAGTCGCCGGAGCTCGAAGCCGCCAGAGCTTGAAGCCGCCGGAGCACAGCGCCTCCCCACCGCGCCGCCTCCCTCGTCCCTCTCCTCCTCCCCGTCGCCGCTGCAGGCCGAGATCCAGGCGCGGATCCAGCGGCTCCATCGGCGGCGCGGACGCGGCCTCCACGGCAGCGCGAGCAGACGCGACCTCCACGGCGCGAGCGGACAGCGGCGCGGACGCGGCCTCCACTCCACCGGCGGCTCGCGGACGCGACCTCCACCTCGCCGTCGTCGTCTGCTCCACCCCGACGGGCCCACCAAGACAGGCGCCAACGCTTTGGGTCGCCTCTCTCGGCGACGCATATTTGCGTTCCGGATCGGCAGCCACGCAAAATGCGTCTTCTGTTTGGGTTCTCCGTTGGAGAGCGATTTCTCAACCCAAAAGCACTGTGCACGATGCAAAATGCCTATGCCTCTCATTGTTGGAGACAGCCTTAGATACCTAAATTCACTCCCAAATTCCACTATGCAAAAAGAAGATTCCCTATCACATCAAAATGTTGGCATATATGTATATAGTACTAAATGTAGATGAAATAAAAAACTAATTACACAGTTTTGTTGTACTTTGCGAGACGAATATTTTAAGCCTAATTAATCAATATTTGGATAATTATTATCAAATAAAAACAAAATTGCTACAGTGTGACGAGACACTTACTATGCAGATTTTAGTTGCCAAATTTGACATCTAAACAAGGCCTGGATCGGTTTGAGTCTGGCACTACTGACCAATTCTGTTGCGTCCGGGACTTCCCGGCGGAGCTGCAGAGCCAGGCGCTGGAGCAGGCCCGACCGGCCGATACCGCCGTGCCCGTCCCATCACTGCGTCCCAGCACGCGCATCAGGCTGTCGCCACGGGTGCAGTACATGGGCGCGCCCGCCGCGAGCCCCGCTAGCATGCGGCCGCCGCCGCTCAAGCAGCAGTGCCTCGGCCTCGGCTCGGCATCCGCCCATCCACGGTGTACCTGACGCTCCCCAGCAATAGAATGCCAGCAACAATGAGAGATAGAGCTCGAACAGGAGATAAGGGGGCAGCGAAAGTACTAGTGTACCCTTTAAATTTATTTTAAAAATAATTTGTGATTTATATATTTTAGGTTCCGGCCCACAAAAGTTCCTCTATTTTAGTTCTTTTTATTTTATAGCCATCCGATCTCTTCAAATGAACGGCTCTACTTTTTTTCGAGCACTGTAAAATTTCACTTATCCCATACCAGAGTCCATGACACGAGCACACGCCAGGTGCTCGATGCTATGCCTCGCCCGTCTGGATTCCAAACAGACTGTGGTGCGGCTCGGCGTGTCTCTGGCGGCAGCCACCGCCTCCGAAATGGCGGTGGTGCGGCTCGGCGCGACTACGGCGGCTATGTTGGCACCGCAGCTGGCACTGCTCCCTTCATGCCAGGTTTGCAATTCCAAAACTTTGCCCTGAAAAATTTCTTTTGCCCTGTCGTTAGGCCTTTATGCTGCTCCTTGCGTTCCAGCCATACTCTTTGGATCTCCCAATTCACTGGACTCCTTCCAGTCGATGCTTCCTTTGTTGCTACAGCGCTGAACTTTCATTTCTGCGCTCCTCCGGAGTCCTTCTCAGTTTCTCCCAGCTCTGGCTTCACCTTCACAACCTCCGTTGCTTCTTCTTCTATCCGTAATCTTCTTGTCAAGATCGGCGTCTTTGCTCTTGACGGGATCATCTTCCATCTACACTTGGACGCCGAGGCGGCCGCTAGGGGTCTCCACCGCTCGCCGTTAGCAGCGCAGCGTTCCGTCACGAATTTTGAAAATCAAATCGCGCACCTTCCTGCTGGCCCATCTCTGACAGCCTGGTCCACGATCAGTTTGACCACTATTGAGCACGGGAACTCCCCTCAGTCGGTGGACTGCAGAAATCGGGTGGACCCCATCCTCTGTCCACCCGCTCCCCCATCTTTGACTGCTGGCCCTGCGTCCACACCTGCAAGGCAGCCTGTAACTTCTATCAGCGTTGGACTGCACTCAGCGTCCAGCAATGCTCCTGTGCCGATACCTTCTCCCGGGAGGCAATACAACCATGAATGCATCTCCTCGCCGAGGCCTAAGTGCTTCCGGTGCTTATCACTTGATCATCTTGTTTCTGCTTGCCGTGATCCTATCAAGTGCAAGATATGTTCTCGCAACGGCCACCGAAGCTACCAGTGCAAAGACCCTCACACTAATACCCAATACGCTAAACCTCTGGCTCTCCCCTGGTACGATAATCTACCGGCCTACAAAGTGGCGTGGGCTACTGTGAACAAGAGCAATTCGGTGATCGCTAGTCCAAAAGAGCCTATCCCTTGCCCGGATGGCATGGGCTCGGTAGCAGCTCGTCAACATGATGTGCTCCATCCTGAGATGGACAGCAAAATGTGCAATGAGTCCTTGGTGCAGGCTACATCGGCTCATGAGTGTGCTTCCCTCTCTGAAGCTGAGCACGAGTCGGTGGCGCGCAAATGTAGGGCACGAAAGAAACGGAAGGTGGATAGTGCACGAAAGTTGCGCCGCAGCATGCGCCTCCAGGAGAAGGAAGGCCCCAATTATGAGGACCCTACTGCGAAGGCCACTCGGGTGCAAGCTGCACGTTTCGACCTAGCGGGTGCCTCCAAGCGCCTTCGCACGGCGCTCTCAAAATCTACTCTGGCCTCTAATCCCTCTGTGCCTTCAGACAACATACATGCCTTGGTTGACATTGCCAACGCGTGTGGTGCCTCTACAGAAGAGCTGACGCTGCTCAGCGATGAAGGTGCCCAACCAGAGAATGGGTAGAACTTTCAATCTTGTCTTCTGGAATGTTCGTGGCCTGGGAGATCATACTAAATGTGATAATGTTCTTGCCGAACTCCTGTCTGCCAATCCTTCTATTGTTCTTCTCCAGGAAACCAAGCTTACCTCTCCTACTCCCACCAAAATTCGCTCCTTCCTCCCTCTTTGCCTAAATTCCCACTGTTTTCTGGACGCTGATAGTTCCAGTGGTGGAATTCTGACTGCCTGGACTGACTCCTCCTTCGTCTGCACTGCCTCCAATTCTACTAACTACTCCTTGTCAACTTCTCTGAAGAACATGTACACTAACCAGGAGCTTGTCATCACGAATATTTATGCTCCTGCCTCCCCAGACTTGCGCCCTTCTTTTCTTGCTGAGCTCAAGAACCTTGCTCCTCCTGCTGACACGCCTTGGCTGATCTGCGGCGATTTTAACATGATTAGATATGCCTCCGAGAAAAATAATCCCAACTTTCATAGCTCCGAAGCTGAAGCTTTTAATGATGTGATTCATGACCTTTGCCTGATTGAATTGCCCCTCCTTGATAGGAACTTTACCTGGTCCAACAAACGTGACATCCCCACTCTTGAAAGGCTCGATCGTGCCTTCATTAGCTTGGCTTGGGATGCTGTCCTGCCTAATACCAACCTCTCCTCTTTGACCCGCTCCACCTCCGATCATGTGCCCCTTAAAGTGGAAATTTCCACTTCCATCCCCAAACCTAAAACCTTCCGCTTTGACAACACCTGGTCCCTTCATCCGAGCTTCCTTGCATCTATCACCGAAGCCTGGAATATTCGGAACCCCCCTACCCACCCCACTGCTGCTCTTGTTCGGCGCCTAAAAAGCACCAGAGCGGCTGCCAAAAAATGGCGCAGGCATCGCGGCTCCTGCTCTCAGAGGGAAGTTGACTGTAAGATTGTTATAAAGCTCCTTGATGTTGTTGAGGAAAATCGCACCCTCACCCGGGCTGAAGCTACCCTCCGATCCATCGTCACTAACATTCTCGCTCGTACAGTTAAAGAAAAGCTTCTTTACTGGAGGCAAAGAAGCAAGATTCAAGCTTCCATCGAGGGGGATGAAAACACAAGATTTTTCCATGCTTCCGCTACTCAACGTTGTCGCAGTAACAAAATCCATTTGCTGGAGCATGGTGGATGTATTGTTACCAATCATGATCAGAAGGCTCAGGTCCTCTTCAATTTCTTCTTGGATCTCCTTGGCACTGCGCGTGAGCCGGTCTGGCATTTTGATTTGAATCATCTCTACCCTAGAACAACTCGCTCCCTTGATTTCCTTGATGGGCCTTTCGAACCTACTGAAATTCACTCTGCCTTCCAGCATATGCATTACAATGCCAGCCCTGGCCCCGATGGTTTTGGCCCCTCATTCTACAAGCTCACTTGGCCCATTGTCTCCCCGACTGTTCTTTCCATCTTCCAGTCTTTTCATTCTGGCCGTGCCGAGCTCGAACGGGTCAATCGCTCACACATCATCCTCCTCCCTAAGAATGGTTCGGCTCGTGGGGCTGCTGACTTTCGCCCCATAACTCTACAAAACTGTACTGTTAAGGCGCTCTCTAAAGTCCTTACAAGCCGGCTCCAGCCCATTATTCCCTCGCTTATTGGCGGCGACCAGACTGGGTTCGTTTTTGGGCGGTGCATTGCCGAGAGCTTCGCCTATGCCACCGACCTCCTCCACTGCTGCTTCAAGAGAAACACCCCTTCCGTCATCCTCAAACTGGACTTCCACAAAGCCTTTGACTCTATCAATTGGGATAGTCTGCACAAGATCTTGACTTGTCGTGGGTTCTCCAATACCTGGTGCTCTTGGGTCAGTGACCTCCTTTCCACGGGCAAGTCAGCCATCCTCCTGAACGGGGTTCCTGGAAAATGGATCACCTGCCGCAATGGCCTCCGTCAAGGTGATCCCATCTCTCCCTATCTCTTCATCATTGTTGCCGACGTCCTCCTCCGCTTGATCCAACACCAAGACGTCCGTGCGGATCTCATGCACCCTATCCTCGACAACTCTCCTGCACCAGTCCTTCAATATGCTGATGATACCCTTATCTTCCTTCGTGCTTCCTCCCGAGCCATCCTAACTGTTAAACGCATCTTGCATGAGTTCGGGCTGGCCACTGGACTTTCTATTAATTACCATAAAACTACCTTCCTTCCCATTGGAGTCGCCCCCGATATTGCTAACAACCTTGCTAGCCTTTTTGGTACTTCCGTTTCTTCCTTTCCGCAAACCTATCTTGGTCTTCCTCTTTCTCCTCATAAGCTTTCCATTGTTGATTGCCAACCCCTCATTGCTTCATGTGACAAATACCTCTCTGGTTGGCGTGCTTCGCTTCTAAACCGCGCTGGGCGCCTTATTCTATGTGCCAGTGTCCTTAGTGCCCTTCCTCTCCACTATATGTCTTCCCTTGGGCTGCACAAAACGATCATCAAGGCTATTGACCGCCGTCGCCGTGCTTTCTTCTGGACCGGAGATGACTCCTGCCATGGGTCCAAGTGTCTTGTGGCCTGGGAACATGTCTGTACCAGCAAGCTTGAAGGCGGGCTTGGTTTGAAAGATCTGCACCTCCAGAACAGCTGCCTTCTAATGAAATTTGTTGACAAAATTTTTTCCGGTGACCCGGCTCCTTGGAAAGATTGGATCATGAGAACTCATACCCCCCTTGATGAGCAGTCTGCGTCCACCTCTTTCCTTTGGAACATTGTCCATGCTGAGCTTGATACCTACCGCTCAATCACCAAGGTTGAAGTTCATAATGGTGTTTCTGCGTCCTTTTGGAAAGATCATTGGCTACAAAGTGGCCCCATCTTCCTCTCTCACCCTGCTCTTTTCTCCCACACCACTAGGCCTAATGTCTCGGTTTTTGAAGTTTTTCAGAGCAGGTTTGAATTGCATTTGCGTCCCCGACTAACCCGCGCTGCCCAGCAAGAGCATGCGGACCTTCTTCTTGCCTTGCAGGATGTTCACCTTGACAACTCCAGCGACGTCCGTCTGATGCTCCTCACCGGAAAAAAATTCAGTACCAAAGATGCTTACTCTGCGCTCGCTCCTTCCTCAGGACAAGATGACCCGATCAGTAAGCAAATTTGGGGCTCGCCGGTCCCGAACAAGGTCAAAATTTTCGCCTGGTTATATTTCAAAGACAGACTAAGTTCACGCGCCAATCTCCTCCAAAAACATGTGCTTGATGATGACGTCTGCAGACGCTGTAACAACAGCGTGGAAGACAGGCAGCATATCTTCTTCAGATGCCCATCTGTTGCTGCACTCTGGACGGTGCTGGGACTGACTGCAGTGAGTACATCCTCTGATGATGAAGTTTGGGCTCTCCGCCCGCCCTGCAAGCTCGATGCTAAGTTATGGCCTTCAATATTGCTCACCCTCTTGTGGCGCCTCTGGGATGCACGAAATGGAGAAATATTCCGCGGTGAACAGACGTCGACAGTGAAGATACTCACACGCGTTACTGAAGATCTAGCTGTGTGGAAAAAGCGTCTTGTCTTAAAGAAAGCCGGCACTGCTGATAGCATCCATGCCTGGCAAATGTATCTGAATGATTGTAAACTCTCCGCCCATGTACCCCCTATGCTCTCTGTATCAGCTGTCTAAACTTTGATATTTAATGAAATGTCCAGGTGGGGATCCTCTCCCCCCCGTAGTTAACATTCAAAAAAAAGATATAAATATTTAACTTAAAACAAAACTATTAAGTAGGCCATGTAAAAAACGAGAGTAGAAACAAAGCCTCGTGGTGTACCCTCTTAATAATTGCCTGTCCAAGTTCGCAATAATGAAGCAACATTGGACCATATGTCAGGTCGCTCTCGTAGGCCGTTGAACTGCGTTCAATTGAGCCAGGAAGATTCTCTTCTCTCAAAGAAAAATTGAGCAAGAAAGAGCGAGAGAGAGCATATACTATATTGTAGAGAGAGATGCTCATCAGGGTCCACCGCGATAACAACTGTGCATGAATATGTATTATATATGTGCTGATGAGTATTTTCTTCACTCTCAGCTGTGATCATGCTCATTTGCTCAGGTGAAGCTAGCTGGACGATCAAAAAGGGGGAAAACTAGCAGGGATCCCACTCCAAACCTAGGATAGCTTTATATATCGTGCACCTGTTTAAAAAACTTAGGGTTTATTTGGATAATTTTTTTTAGAATTATTTGGATAAAAATTAATCTAAGTTAGTCACGGTTTGCTAATAACTAGTTAAAGGCTTTACTGTAAATTAGTCCACACCTATTAGCCTTTGTTTGGATGGGCTAAGGGTATTTGCATCTTACTTTTAGCCAGCTAACAGGAACAATTAACGGTAGCTATCAAACAAGCCCGTAATACCATGCATATTACCATGCACGTACTCTTCGCTTTTAACTAGGGATTTTTTTATTACCTATCCCATTTCCACTATTTGATGGGACCTAACAGATATATCACAACGAGAAAATGTGCCCACATGATTCATGACTGTCCTAGTAGGGGAAACTTTCTGACGCCCATCAGGTTAAATACTCAGTAACAAGAAAATGTCGTTGTCGCTGCATGCTCATACACTATAGTACTCCGTACTTGAATATAAGGTATCCAATCAATTTTAGGACCAAATTAAATAAAGAGTCCAGAAAAAAGATTAACTTACCCCTCACTAATTATTTAGTTCAGTTATTAACTTAATTATTTCTAATAAGGCACAATTTAAAAAAAGGCAAGTATGCATGTTATTGATTTTTGGCTACTAATCACATTAGTCTTTTTGGTAATATGGTGTTTAAAAGGCATGCATGTATGGAGTGTAAAGATAGGCATATATATATGTGGATGGAGTTTAGCGAGCTAGAATATCTTACAATTTATGATAATTTTGAGCCGTTGATACTTTGTATTTTAAGACAGAGGGTGTAATGTAGAGATTAAAAAGGAAAATGCGAGTATAAATTAGTTGCTATGTAAGATCTAAATGTTATGTACACTTAGCTTTAGACAACTTCATCGATCTATATATGTGCAACAGGCTCCCAAAAAGCACGATAGTCCTTGCAACTGCTTGAGAGAGAGAGAGGATCCAAGGTCTGTAATTATTTTTTAAAAATACATTCTGCATTATTAAACCCATACACCAGTATTGTGCACTTAGAAATGAAATGACAATGCCAAGAGTTAATTATGAAGCTCCATCTTCCCCATGTTTTTTGTAGTGGGTTATGGCTACTACAATTAGAATACACAATAGAATTATGTACACATGTCATTGATTGTTGGTTTTATAAACATGGAAAATAAATAGATGTGTCAAGTGTCATATTCCATTATTTACGAACTCACGGACAAACTAATCGTGGAACACGCACTATGTATCACTTTCATTGCTCCAGTGTGGTGCTCTTTATCATGTTGTGGCTTGTTTTTATTGTCAATTTTAACTTTCATGCGTGGAAGCAATATGTTTATTTGATCAATATCTATGAATCCACAATAATTTCCAAAAAAATATTAACTAAATTAGAATACATAAGTGTTGTTATGTATTTACTTGTACCTATTGTTACTCTAAAATAGATGCAGCTGGGGTACTAAAGTTGTCTCTCCTTTTCTTGAGAAAACATCATTAGCTTCTCATGTTGACAGAATAAAATATGGTCAGTTACATCAAATAAAGTCTTCCTTACATTGTTGTCTTTCCCTAAAAAAGAAAGAAAGATAGTGCATTAGTTTTTCCCATCAATAGAAAATGTTTAATTTTTTGTTCCTGGATTTTGTTATCTACTCTTTAAAGACTAAAGAGAATTTAATGGTTAAAATAAATAACTTCTGCCGCCATGTTTTCTTATGCCCAATAGTAATGTGTCATTTCCTACACTTATACTCTTTTGTCTTGAAATAGGGTAAAACAAATTATGTATGTAATCTTCCTTTATCTATGATGAAGAGATCTTGTGCTTACTGTATTTTGAGTCAGGTGGTTAGGTTGTCAATAGGCATTAAGAACATCTCTAAGAGTTCCCAATAATTTCTTCCCAAAACCATAGAGTTTTCCAACTCGCTTAAAAGTATGGAGAAATAAATAAGACCATCCCAACAGTTTTCAATAATTACCCCTAAAATATAGAAGACAATAATTTTATATTAGAAATCTTATATTATTTCTAAATTATTCTAACCACTTTTATATATTCTTTCTCTCTTATACATTTGCATCAGGAATCATTTTCTACTTTTTATTCTTTCCGACGCCCTTCCACCTTAGATTGGCAAACTGATACACATGTGGAAGACGCATGCATATATCCGCATGTTTAGTTATTTTTTTCAATTGCCAAAAGATTGGGAGGTGGGATTGGGAACTCTTGAAGATGAGTTTTTTTTCTATTATTGCCAAAAATCTTAGATTGGGAGGCTTTATTGGGCTTGGAGATGCCTTGTGAATATGTGATTGGGGTGTACAGAAGTTAATTCATTTAACATGTGTTATACCTTGGGTCAAATTTAAAATTCTTTTGATACCTTGTATTTTAAGACGGGTGGGGTAATAGTTTGAACCTAACAATACGCCTACTAAAAACGAACGGAGAGACAACAGACAATCTATGGCCCTGTTTGGATCCCTCTAGCTCGGCTAGAGCTAGAGCTAACTCTAGCTCTAACTCTAAACTAACTCTAGCTCTTGAGATGTTTGGATGCAAAGGCTAGAGTAGCAATAAATATGTTTTTTCAATCATTTGACTCGTTTAAACCATGATTCTATCCAAATTTGGTGTGGCAAGCATTTGTGTGGCAAGCATTTGACTCGTTTAAACCATGCCGATGCCCCTCGATGCCGATGCCGGCCCGCGCAAGGAGGAACCGGGGAGGGGCGGCGCTCGTTCCTCCGGCGGCACTGGTTCCTCCGGCGGCGCTCGGGAGTAGGGGATGAGGGAGCGGGGACTGAGGGAGGGAGGGAGGGAGGACTGACCGGCGCGGCAGCGCTCGTCCCTCCGGCGCGGCGGTGCTCCTACTGCCGCCCCTCGTCGCGACCCGCTTCTCGCGTGCGTGCGTGAGGATAAGGTTGCTCTCGCGTGCGACTGATCCCGTGCGGCTGGAGAGAGAGGAAAAAAAGTAATTTCTGTGGGCTCCCCAGCAAACTAGCCCAAATAATCACCCTTTGGAGGGGATAGTTTTTTGGGTGGGCTAGTTGCAAAAAACTAGCTCTAGCCCTCCTATTTAGATACTTTTGAGCTAGTTTGGTGTAAACTGACCCAAACTAGCTCTTGCCCATGGGATCCAAACAGAGCCTATGTCATGTTTCCTATCCAATCGAAAGCCTAGGATGTCAGTTGCTCTGAAATAAGTGTATATCTAAATGCATGTAACAGTGACTCCTGCTGCTAAGTCGGCACCAATTATTTTCATCTTAACCGCACGTCCTTTTTTAGTAATGATTATTTCTTTAATTTCTTCACTTGGCTATATATATACCTCCGGTAGCTTCTGTTTTGGTTATTGACAATATAAAAACACAAATCTGGTGTGCGTATATATTCATCAACATAAGACCCGTGTTAATCCATGGCCGAGCACCAAGGCATGTGAAAGGCATGCTTATATATATCATAATAATTGTATGAGCTGATCGAGAGCTTCCTAATGGCCCGTAAAAACGACATTGTAGTCTATTGTGACATAAATAAAAATAATAATTTGGATACTAGGGAAAACGAACGGTCAATAATATAATAGACAATTCCCACCATGTTTAATTGGTGCCCACAGCGCTTATTGGGCATCAATACAAGTGGCATGTGCCATTTCAGCTAAAAAATACTCGCTCCGTATCGGATTTAGAAGTCGTTTTGAACAAGGTTTGGGTCCAACATTAGGAATATAAATCATCAATAACTTTTAAGTTGTTGAGTTTGCAAATGTAAAAATTATATGAATAGATTTGTCTTAAAAAATACTTTCATAAAAGTATACATATATCACTTTTCCATAAATATTTTTTTATAAAAACAAGAGGTCAAAGTTGTGATTTGGAGACCGTGTCGCTGTCCTTAACGACTTCTAAATCTGATACGGAGGGAGTATAAGTATATCTGAAGTCCATGTAATAGTGACCCTACTGCGCTTATTGGGCATCAATAACCGCAATAATGGTCAGTCTCAATGGAGATTTTATGGGTATTTTATGACACTAAATAAGCTAATGTGACATAGTATGGATGAAGAGAGATGATGAAAGTTTCATAATGAAATGAGTTTCAGAGGATAAAACTTGTCTATACATTGTTTCCAACAAAGAGAAATCTTGGAATCTGGAACATATATAAAACTTCCACTCCCACCAAGATTGGCCTAACGCTATACCGCTGGTAGCTTCAGTTTTGTTAAGAATTAATATAAAACACATATCTGACTCCACGTACTCCCTCCATACCAAAAAACCTGATGTTTATGACAGGATTGTGGTAACCAATGAGTGATTAATGAGGAGGTATCTTTCCATCCTTGCCCTTATTAAATAGAGGTGCGCGTGCTATCTGAATAGCAATCATTTGTAGCTCGTTTGGCAAGCACACCATGGCCCGAGGCGGAAGTCCGCGGTTCGACCTCCCAGAGCCACACAATTTTTTGAAGCTCTGCATTTTGCATGGTACTGTAGCTCACGTGTGCATGGCACTATGCTCGCGTTTGGGTTCGTTCACGCGCGCTGTTGTTGCTAGTTTTCGTTCGCGCGCGCTATTGCTACTGCTGCTTTCACTTTCACGCGCGCGTTGCTGCTCATTTGTTTGCCGCCGGCGCTCACGTTTTTGTTTTGAATTTCGGCTTTGAATAGTCTGACCGTCGCTTGGACTCACCACAACCTGCTCATTACTCTGACTCACCACGCTAGCGACGGGATAGAGAGATTAATAGGGGCAAACAAGTCCAAAACCAGGCTGGCCAAGCTAGAACGTCAGGTTTCAAGAAAACGGGGTGGGAGGCCAGGACGTCGAGTTTTGTGGGTACGGAGGGAGTATATCACTACAGCAGAGAAGAACATCACTGGCGGTTCAAAACCCCCCTTCACTGGTGGATTTTGAACCGCCATAACCAACTCGACAGTGATGAGCTGATCACATCACTGCCGGTTATGCCAAACCGGCAGTGATAGCTCATGTATCACTGCCGGTTCGTGTTACAAACCGGCAGTGATACTTGAGCCATCACTGCCGGTTGTTTTAACCAACCGGTTGTGTAGATTATATTATCACTGCCGGTTTTCTTTGAACCGGTAGTGATATACTTTTCACAATTTGCATTTTAATAATTGTTTTATTTTCATTTCGAGGGGAGGTGGTGGGGTGGGAGGTCGGGGAGGTGGAGGTGGTTGCTATCGATCAATTTGATATCGATGTGAAGGTGGTTGTTGATCAGCGACAATACAAACCCATCAACATTTATATTACAAAAGTTTCAAAAAAACTTTAAGTATCGAATTAAGAGTCGCATTACAATAGCCTATCAATGTGGTCTCTTCCGTACTGCGCCTTGTACTTCTTAGTCCTCGCAATGGAGAATGATCCTGTCTTGGTCAATATCTCGTCCATCACAAACCTTGCTACCTCCTCTTGAATTCCTCTCATCTCAAAATCTAGCAACTGGTTGTGATTGTTTGCTTTGCGCTGTAATTGAAGCAAGATGATATTGAGATGCACAAACGTAAGACAAAACAATAGAAATGGGATGCCTACGTACCATGCCATCTCCCTTATTTGTTTTTACACCAAAGTATTTTAGCATTGCCCACATCACATAGAACCCGCATTCGTTGTTCCCCATCGGTTGATCTAGGGTCTTGAGATCCTCCATATACTTTACACTGAATGGGGCACTCCGTTGCTTTTGCATCTTGCTATCGAGATTTTTCCAATTCGGTAATGCCTTCGTTCTATGTTACATTGTAAATGAAGTGTGAAGACCGAGGACATTACAATATCCTATGTGATTAGAAAGTGCTGTGATATTGGGTTCACTTACTTATTCAGCACTTTGACTAGGGGGTCGATAAGAGAAAGTGGCTTTTTCTTTGAGTCCCACACCTCGATATGTGAATCTTGAAGATAGATATCTACGAGGATGAAATGGTTGCTGCAATCACAAAGTCCATGTTATTGAATGACATATCAAGAAAAGAAACACTAAAATAAGGGTCGAGAACACATACTCGCAGTTGTAGGGTAGGAGTACGTTTGTTTTGTTGTTTCTGAACATCCTTTCAAACTCAATCTTCAAACTTGTTGGTACATAGTCATCTTCACTAGGGGCGGTGCATGTTGTCTCATTTACAAATATGGGATCCAAGAAGTCTATATTGCTCAATTGCTTCTTTAGGCACCATTTTGCCATACACCTGCATAATAAACATATGATATATTCAAATGCAAATCATGTAGTTTATTATAACGTTGTGAGGGTAGGGTACTTACATAGACCATATCATCAAAATCTGTGTATCGAGCGAGCGCCGTTGGAAGAGCTGAAAGAGGTGTTCATAATAAATAATATGCACCGTTTCTTCAGGATGATTAAAAACCATTCCGGGAGGGATGCAAACTTCAAAACCACACAGTCTCCGTTGGCAGTATCCAGGGAGTAATAATCATGCAACTGTTGCATGTATGTTGGCAAATCTCTATACTCTTGTTCGGTGGCGACCAAAGGTTTGCCTCTTGAATACTTGTATGCGACCGTGGCTTTTTCAAAATCTCTCGTTCCGTAATACAACTCCGTGGCCCTCTCCATGGATATGCCCATGTTGTTGGCCAAGTTCTGTATCTCTAGCAATTCTTTGGTGTGTATTTCTCTAGCTCTGATTTGATTACTCTCTTTGTTGTGTTGCCTTTCAAATTCGGTCTGTTGTCTCCACTTAGGTAGACTGGCTATTCGATTAAAGAAGGCAACGGTGGCTTTCTTGCTTGGAGGCTCCACAGTCGGGTCCTTCATCTTACTCGTAATGCTAGCATCCACCTTCTTTTTACTTGTCTAGGGAGCATTACCAACTGAAACTGATGACCTCTTGTGTTGCGAGGTCGAACCTGATCGCACTTTGGATTTTCGCGGAGGAGGAGGAGGTGTCTTCTCCTTTGGCTGTGGAGGAGGTGGAGGAGGTAGAGGAGGTGTTTTCTCCTTTGGCGGTGGAGGAGGCAGAGGAGGTGTTTTCTCCTTTAGCGGTGGAGGAGGTAGAGGAGGTGTTTTCTCCTTTGGCGGTGGAGGAGGTGTCTTCTCTTTCAAGGCAGGAGAGGGAGAATGAGGATCTTGCAGAGGAGAGAAACCTCTTGGCGGCGGCGATGCCGATGATTCACTGCCATCCTCATCATCCGAAGATGGCTGCTCATCCAGCTTGATGAAGCGTTTGCGCCAAGCCACATGAGTGCCCAAGTTGTGAACAAGACGCGGCCTATCTTCCTCCACTGGGAAATCAATGTGTATCTTATTGTACTTCTTATCCAAGATCTTATCAATGTCCCTGGCATACCCAGGTGGCATTGGCTTGCCATGAATGATGTCGTCTCCTCTTGGAAATGCTTGTCCGACCGCCACCTTGTCTTTTGTCCACTGTTGACGGATGTACAACCTGACATTAATAGGTCCAGTGATGTTGTCCACCGGATGAGGAGCATTGACCTCTTCTTCGTCAAGCATAGGGGTTGAGCCGCAGCTACTGCGACCCTTGGGCACTGGGCTATTCATAGTCAGGATAGGCTCCGGTTGTGTCGAACACATGGATTGCATAGCTGACATAACTCGTGCATCAACTTGAGCAGCTATCCGTGCTTCCATGCTATCTTCGATTTCCTTTCGAAACCTTTGGAGCTCTTCTTCTCTTTGCGTTCTAGCCCTCGCCCGGCTCCTATAGGATGAAGATTCACCTTCGAATGCTTTCACCCAAGGAACATTCCCGGCTCCTCTAGCGCGACCGGGGTGCTCCTTGTTTCCAAGTGCTTGTGTGAGCACGTCATTTTGTCTATCGGACTTGCGGTTACCTCTATTCACTTCCTCAGTTAAGGTTGAAATCCTCTGGAGGAGATTGCTGACGGGTTCACTACTGGCATTAAGGCTCCCGTCACTATTGTATTGTGCCCCCCTTGCGAGTAGGTAGTTTACTGATCTGGGCTGCCAATCGCTTGTCTGAGGCCTAACGCCGCGCTGCTCTAGTTTCTGGACTTCTATTTCCCATTCCGGAATCTTCTGTACATAGCCACGCGATCCTAGGCGATGAGGATCCTTTGCCTTAAGCGAGTTTGCTCTATTTCTTTCGCTTGATGCCTTGGCCTCTTCGAATAGCTTGTAAGCCTTGAACTCCTCCCAGAAGTCTCTCTGCTTGGTGTATTGACCTCCCTCAAAATTCGGTTCTCTGTCCTCCTTGATTAACTTGTACAAGGTTCCCTTGAAAGTCTTGAACGAGCGACCCATGATTTCCTTGGCCTTCTTCTTGACTGTCGCCTCGTCATAGTCATTAGGAAAAGTGAAATACCCTTTCAACTTGTTCCAAACTAGCTCCTTCTCACTTTCTGGAACCCTCCATGGGTCATCCTCACGACCAGTCCATTTCCTGTATTTGATCGGGATAAAGTCTCTTACAAGTGCCCCGATGACACTCTTGTATGGGCCTAATGCTGTAAGAGGCTCCACCGGCTCCCCTACTTGGTCGAACTCAGAGATGTGCCAATGTTTACTTGTTTGAGAAAGCTTTGTTGCACCACGCTTAGTCCTGCTGGTACCCTCACCACTTGGCTCTTTGCGGCAGAACCTGCTTCAAAATTCATAAATAAGTCCCCATCAAACTTATCTAGCGTGATTTCTTACTATCGCGTTATTAGGTATGACCTCCTTGGTCTAGCTGCAGATAATGGCTAGGGCTCCAATCGTCCTGATTACCACCACCATTAGTTGGATCCTGCGGCGCTCCTGTCGCAGTGCTCTCTGCTTGTGGGGTATCAGTAGTTCGGCGACGGGTGGTGAATTGGCGATGACGAGTCATGTTTCTGGACATGCAATCAAAGGCATCACGAACATTGAGGTGGGCATTCAAAGGCATCACGAACCTAACAAGCTTGCTTGAGGGTGGCTGAATTGCCCATAAGCTATGTTGCCTAATTAGTACATGATTGGACACTAATTGCCAAATACAAACGTAAGTGCTAGAGTAGCCTAGATTACAAAAGGTTGCAATCTAAACAAGGCCTACATTGTCTGAGGCCAAATTTTCTGACAATCTGACGTGATGAGTAAGGCATTACCAAGCTATTCCTTCAATAGTAGCCTAACATGTGTGTACTACATATTCACGAGTAAGACGTACACTGAGCAATCTTAAGACATTCTGAACCATATAAGATATTATGCTTACATTTGCTATGTTGTGTCTAACAGATTCTAAAGGCTCTAATTCATATATTACTCCATAAAAATATTATGCTTACATTTGCTATGTTGTGTCTAACAGATTCATAATATGATTGATCTCGGGTTACCCTACGCATATCTCCATGTACTGGTATCCTCTCAAAGATATAAACAGATCAGAAGTCCTATCACCCAGCATGCACATCATGTTAATAGTCCTGATCTTCAAATGCTTATTCTAAATTATTGTGTGCAACTCATCTCATACCAGTCTTAGGCTCTAAATATTCACAACAAGATATAACATTATAACTTTCGAAGTTTTTACATTAATTCTGCCACAAACTCTACCGATAAGAATTGGAGTTGCAACTTGCAACTAGACAGTACACTCTATACTGTACATGCCAACAAACAAACAACAGTGTGGTGATGAAGTAGCAGCTCAATGGGGGCAAACTTTCCAAAAGTGAGGGCAAACAAATAACAAATTGGTTACACGCTAAAACTAGGCATTCCAAAAGAGAGTACAATAATTTTCTGAAAGAGCAACACTGCTTGAGGCATTCTATCGAACACCTTATGGGCACTCACCGAGTAAGCAAGGGTGGCGTGACAGCGACGTGGAGGAGCTCCTGGCGGCGTCGTGAACGGCGGCGTCGGGCTGCGGCGTCGTGAACGGCGGCGTGAACGGCGTCGTGAACGGCGGCGTCGGGCTGCGGCGTCGTGCAGTGCACGTCGGGCGGCGGCGGCGTGCACTGGCGAACAGCGTGTCGAGCGTCGTGCACTGGCCTTGGAGCGCTAGCGCCTTATATAACCCACGCATCACTGCCGGTTGGTTATTAGAACCGGCAGTGATGTCCCATATCACTGCCGATTCTAATAACAAACCGGCAGTGATATGGGACATTACTGCCGGTTCTAATAACCAACCGGCAGTGATATGGGACATCACTGCCGGTTGGTTATTAGAACCGGCTGTGATATTGATTATTTTTAAACATTTTGGGTCCCCAATTGATCTCAAATGGAAAAGTTGTAAACAACAAAGTTGTGGGACTCATGAATGTCTACAACTTTTATTTTAGTCATTTCTCAATTTGAGAAAGTTTTATTAGGCATGTCTCATAAAGTGCTCTGTCTCACACAAAGTTATGTCACTTTGTTGGAAACATGGCATCCGTTATATCAACAAATTCCAAAATAATAGTGGTAGAACTCATCAATCTCTACAACTCCATATGATCTCAAATTCGATGCAAATTACTAAAACAACATTTCATTAAGGATTACATAGTTTATGATATTCTAACTATGATGACCTCATCGTGATCACTCCGGAGGTAAGCAGGTTCGTCACCCTCTTCAAGGATAGGTAGGGTAATGTCTGCCCCAAAAGTAGCCATTTCTTGATAACCTTTGTACTCTTCTTCGTCCGTCACTCCTTCAACACCGACAATCTTCCTTTTGCCTTCCATGACTACTTGTAGTCTTCCCTTTGTATTGTTATCCCTTGCATAGAAGATTTGCAAAACATCCTTTGCAAGGACGAAGGGGTCATCTCTGTATGCGGTCTTGGATAGATCAACGGTAGTGAACCCATCATTGTCGGTGTTGATTTCATCTAGCCGGACCCACTGGCAATGGAAAAGAGCGACCTTCAACTGTCGTCCATAGTCTAGCTCCCATATCTCATCTATGAAACCATAGTATGTTGCCTCCACCGTGCCGTATTCATCGTGGGCGTCGAAACGAACAGCACTATTTTGGTTGGTGCTCTTTCCATCCTGTTTTTTGTGTAAAATGTAAAACCATTTATATCATAACCTTGGTACATCATCACCGTAGTCGAAGGTCCGGGAGCTAAGAGATCTAGCTGACATCCCGTCACCATTCCTAGCCTGCGGCGTCGAAACCAGTCACTGAATTCCTCCTTATGTTTTTTCTCAAGCCAAGCCTGTGACCTACCGATGTGCTTACTTTGCAGTAACTGCTTGTGCTCATTAATGTATGCCATCACACCGTCGGCCTGCTGGAGAACAGCGAAGTGTGCCTGTCTGAAGGAAACTACTTCGACTATTTTGACAGCTTTCTCACCTATCGTTCCTTTGCCCCCTAGTCTTCCATCGTGACGAGATACTAGAACTCCGACCCGATTGATGTCCATATAATATGTGCAGAACTCAATGGCCTCCTCTGTTGTCCATCCTTCTACCATGCTCCCTTCTGGTCTGAATCTATTCCTAACATACCACCTGAAAACTTTCATCAACCTCTCGAAAGGAAACATCTGGTGTAGGTACATTGGGCCAAGGGCTTTAATTTGGTCCACAAGATGAACAAGTAGATGCACTGATATGTCGAAATAAGTCGGTGGGAAATGCATCTCAAGCCTGCATAGAATCTCGGTTATCTCCTACTTCAGCTGGTCTAGCTTGGCCCCTTCAATGACCTTTTCATAGATCGCGTTGAAGAACAAACACAACTTTATGATTGGGGCACGGACCTTGTCAGGGAGGATACCTCGCAGGGCAACTGGGAGCAGCTGAGTCATAATGACATGACAGTCATGGGCCTTCATACAACCATAGTTAAACTTAAGTTCTCTCATGTTAACTAGCCTCTTCGGGTTCGCACAGTAGCCAGTTGGCACTTTGAGATCATTGAAGAAAGAAATAAGCATGGCCTTTTCTTCCTTTTTCAGTGTCCATGATGCCACCGGAAGTTTCAAGTGACCATCCTCAAGAGTTATTGGGTGCAACTCCTTCCTGAGGCCCAGGTGTTGCATGTCCAAGCGTGTCGCGAGAGAATCCTTTGTTGTTCCCCCGGTGTTCATCAACATGTTAAGTGTGTTACCGCACACGTTTTTAGTTATGTGCATTGGATCAAGACAGTGACGTACACTCAAAAGTGGCCAATAAGGTAGTTCCCAAAAGATTGATTTTTTCTTCTAGATACTACCGGCTGGCGCTGGTACTGCACCTTCCCCCTTCCCAAGGACAACATCTGTGAGTTTGCTTACTTGTTTAAGTATCTATTTCCCGTCTCGATACTTTGGAGGTCCACGTTTCTCAGTAGTCCCATTAAAATCTTTTCTATTCCTGCGGTAAGGGTGATCCCTTCGTAGAAACCTATGGTGTCCCATATAGACCATCTTCTTGTTTTCTGGTAGATGTATAGCATCAGTCTCGTCCAAGCACTCGACACACCTAGTGTATCCTTTTGTCTTCTCTCTAGATAAGCAACCTCGCCCTGGCAGGTCAGTGATTGTAGCGATAAGTATAACCTTTATCGTGACATGTTCTTTTTTGTACTCATCCTAAACATCCTTCACACCCGTCTCCCACATCTGTAGTAGTTCATCGATCACTGGTTGTAGAAGCACATAGATATCATTACCAGGTTGTTTTGGCCCTTGGATTAGTAGTGGCATCTGGATGTATGACCGTTTCATACAAAGCCAGGGTGGAAGGTTGTATATACATAGCGTCACTGGCCAAGTGCTATGATTGCTTCTAACCTGGTCAAACGGATTCATCCCATCTGTGTTCAAACCTATCCAAAGATGCCTTACCTCTCCACCGATGTTCTTATAGAACATAGTGTTGATAGTCCTCCAGTCCGACCCGTCGGCGGGGTGCCTCAACATTGTATCTTTCTTACGCTCTTCGCCGTGCCAACGCAACAGTTTGGCTGACTTTGCATTTGCAAACAACCTATGCACTCGTGGAGCTATAGGAAAATACCATACGACCTTTATGGGCCCTCCTCTGGTCTTGCTTCCCTGATTTGATGGCCCTTGCTTGTATCGGGGAGCTTTACACTTGGGACACGCATCCAAGTCTTTGTATTTTTCTCCACGGTACAATATGCAATCATTGGAACATGCGTGTATTTTCTCAACCTCGAGGCCGATTGGGCAAATCATTTGCTTGGCCAGGTAAGTCTTTTCTGGTAACTCGCTACCCTTCGGGAGTAGTTTATGTAGTATACCTAACAAGCTATCGAAGCCTTTATCGCTCAATCCATTCGTTGATTTGAACTCTAATAGCATGATGTTGGCTTCCAGTTTGCTTATTGGGCAGGTCGGATACAATGGTGTTTTTGCATCCTTTCTCATGATCTCCAGTTTTTTCAACTATGTAGCACTAAGGAATCCGCCATGCACATCATGTAGAAACTGTGAAATGCCATCATTTTCCTCTGTGTCGTCAACTAATGTATTCCTAAACACATTATCGTTGGTAGGCACAGGTACTGTGTAGCATTGGTCATCATCAATAGGCAGAAATACGTTTAGGGATACGCTAGGCATGGGCACATCATCATTGTTTTCTTGTGCAACATTTTGACCAACCTCCCCATGCAAAGTCCAAATCGTGTAGTCTCTCATGAACCCTCTGGTAATCAAGTGCAATCGTATATGCTCCACGTCGCCCTATTTTCTCGTATTCTTGCAATCTTTGCATGGACAGAATACAGGCTGTGAGTCCCCAGCATTGGCTCTAGCGAGCTTGATGAAATCGTCGATGCCCGTCAAGTACCGTTGGTCTGTACATGACAGATCGTACATCCACCCTCGATCCATGTCTGCACAGGTAAAATGGGCCGGGCAGAGGAAACATAGGAAAGTTTTAATAAGAAACAATTATTGCATAATATTGAAGAACAATTATTCTACTCCATGCAACATAAAAATGGAGACACTAATTTAAAAAAAGACTAAATTTGGAGACATGATCATGAATAACAATGTAGCTCCAAACAATGCCCATATAAATTAAAAATCGCAGCCCCATAAAAAATAATTATTGCACAATATTGTAGAATAATTATTCTACTCCATGCCACATAAAAATAGAGACATTAATTTAAAAAAAATACTAAAATTGGAGACATGATCATGAACAACAATGTAGCTCCAAACCAGTGGCCGATGCAGGATGATAATCAAGGGGGGCTAAAAACAATGGAGATGTTGATTTGCATGAAGATTTAATGGTGATTTGAGATTTTTGCTACAGTGTTTCTAGTAGTAAATCAAGTCATTAGGGGGGGCTGGAGCCCACCCAGCCCCCTGTAGATTCGTCACTACTGCTCCAAACAATGCATTGTTTGGTGACACATGGGTTAATTTGCTCATCAACATTGTAAAAGAATCTACTCTACTCCTAAGAACCAATTATAACATCACATACTAACAATGCATTATAGCCATGAATTAGAAAAGTGCTCTGTAGAAGAATAGAGAAATAAGAATGAGAATCAAGCATTATAGCCATCAAATCAAAGCTAATTAAGCAACAAAATCGAAGGAATGGAGGCTGGTTACTAACCTTAAAGCAAAAAGATCAAGCCATTCTTCCAAATTCAAGTGGTAGCTTCACGGATTTGGGCGACCGCAACATTGGAGGGAGTGGCCCAAACGCGCGTCTCTGTTCTCGGGATAAAAGAGTGGAGGAAGAAGATGACGGCTACAACCTTTTTGTGCTGTCAGGCTCATCACTGTCGGTTCTATCCTAGAACCGACAGTGATAGAATCAAATCACTGTCGGTTCGTGGCTTGAACCGGCAGTGATAAGTGGAGTTGTCATCACTGCCGGCGGGAGGCACAAACCGGTAGTGATAGTTGTCATCACTGCCGGTTCTCGCACCCCCTAATTATTTTCTGGTTATCAGAGCCTAGAACCGGCAGTGAAGGGTCATCACTGCCGGTTGTCCTAATTTCGGCAGTGATGTGGCCGGCACTGATGACTGAATCTGTAGTAGTGTATCATGTGCTATTATGAGTTGTGACCTCTTTAATGGGCGGGTATACATACGACATTGTCATCTATTGTGATGTACGTATACATGTCAGCAGAAGTATAGGTCGAACGTCATATTTGCAATTTATTACAGAGAGAGCAACCGAGAGCACATCTCGTGTCACTATACACTATTATTAGTCTCAATTCCCAGAGAAGTAAATAATCGCAACCTAGCTATATAACATATACCAGTAATGATTTTAACACTGTTAGACCTCCAAACTAATGACAACGTCATTTTGGGTACCAAAGATACAAGCAGTGTCAGATAGAGATAGGAGATTTCCAACTTTGGAGGATCAAGGAAGGAATATTCATCTTTGTAATGTCAAAATATATGGATCTGAGAATTCTCTTCCTAATAAAAGGCAACGTATCTGGTGCAAACAAACCTCTCTGTGTAATCGTGCAAACTTCTAATATGGGCCACATGATATTGATAAGGGAGCGCAGGGGGAGTGGGAGAGGGGATTTGCAAAAGTGTGATTAGGAGCGGAATCCAATGGGCACATGAGGATTGGGTAATTTTGCGCTTAACCGTCCGCTCCTAATCATACTTTTGTAAATCCGCCCTCCCACTCCCCTGCGCCCCCTTGATCAACATCATGTCGTCCAGATTAGAAGTCTACACGGTTACACAGAGAAGTTGATTTGCACCAGATACGTTACCCTAATAAAATGTGTATAAAGAGCAAACAAATAAAGGACGTGCATACGGCCGTGTCTCCTGTGCTGGATCGAGCTTGGAGAAGATGCATGCCGTCGTCGTGCAGCAGCTAGCTAGCACATATGGATCCGGCCGGACTCCACTTGTTGGTGGTTATTGGAACGGATCGCGTGACGGCGTGACCGGCTGATCGATCGACCTAGCTAATACTGCGTGTGCCGTGTGCCCCGCCGTCCCGGCCGAGCCGCTCTCGATGGATCGCGCGCACACGGGGCCTGGAGCTGGCGGAGCCCTGGAGACGACGAGTAGGCAGCAGTCGTCCTCGCCTCATTGTGAATTATTGTTATTGTGCCTGTGCAGCCATCACACGCGCGTATAGTAACGCGCGCTGGTACGTGTAGATAGACGTCGCTTGGACGTACAGAAGCCGGCCTGGCCGGGGGCTCGAAGCGACCGACGCACCTACTAGTACTCCTGTGCCCGGCCGTTTCGATCAAGCTACAGGGGCTCCGTGGGCGCGATGCGACCGACGTACCTACTCCTGTGCCCGGCCGTTTCGATCAAGCTACAGGAGCTCCGTTTACGCGTCCAAATTCGATCGAAAGGGAGACCGTACCGTATGTATAGCGCGATCACCGCCGTGAAAACGTACAGTAATGGCTACACATGCGCCCCGGCCGGGGCGGGCCGGTCTGAATGGCAGGTGTAGGAGTAAATCAGCCGATCGACCTACCTCGTGGTTCACGATCGAGCCCGGCTATTCGCCGAGGCCTCGTTTAGTTGGCCTAAATTAGGGTCGGCTGAATTACTGTGCGTCACTGTAGCGCACTGTAGTATTTTATTTTTATTTGGTAAAAATTGTCCAATCATTGACGAATTAGGCTCAAAACGTTTGTCTCGCAAAGTATAACAAAACTGTGTAATTAGTTTTTGATTTTATCTACATTTATTACTCCATATATGTGTTGGTATTTTGATGTGATAGAGAATCTTTTTTTTGCATAGTGTAATTTTGGGGAAAATTTGTCATCTAAGGCCTCGTTTAGATGCTGAAAAAATTTCAACCCGATAAATAGTACCACTTTCGTCTTATTTGACAAATATTGTCCCATGGAGCAACTAGGCTCAAAAGATTCATCTCGTGATTTCCAACTAAACTGTGTAATTAGTTATTATTTTTACCTATATTTACTACTTCATGCATTGGTCAAAAAAAATTGATGTGATGGAGAGAGTGAAAAAATTCTAACTTTTCATGTGCATCTAAACAAAGCGTAAACAGGGCCCGAGCCGCGTTTACTGCAGTCTTGCCGGCGGCGGCAGCATCAGTATTGGAGATTAATGGCTGCATCACGACAAGGATCCTTCTGTCCGGCCGTACGTACTATAGCCAGCTACTCAGCCAGGGCACGCATGCATGTGTGCGACCGGCCCCGGATCAGCTGGCGTGCGCGTGATTGGCTCCTCGGATTACCTCCGTCCTGGCTAGGGCGTCCAGGCTACTGTGTCCGCCCGCGTGCACCACGAGTAGAGTATGGTGCAGGTTTTTGTCCGCTGAATGCTGGCAGCTGATAGAATGCACATGCAACCGGAAGCGGCCTATTGGCGACCAAGCGAATGTCATTTTTTGTGTGCCATCGATCCCAGCCCGTGTGCAATGTTTTGGTCCGGTGAATGGTGACTGACAGATTGACTGGACAAGTTAGGGCATCTAGTGCCTATAGGCAGCTGATGTCGGTAAATAACATTACAATAAAACGTCACAGCTAAATAGACAACTTGTACATAGTCTATTTGAATGTCTATCTATCTACTCCTATGATCAACTGTAAATAAGATCTACTCACTCTGTCCCTAATTGTTAGTCGTTTCCGGTTTTTGTGCCCACAAGTTTGACTCGATTTATATAAAATGTGTGCAACATTTGTATCTCCAAATAAATTTATTAAAAAACTAGATTCAAAGACCTTTCCAATGATATTAATTATATACCGTAAATATTAATATTTTTAATATATATTTAATTAAAGTTTTTTTTCGGGAAGCGTAAAGCGACAGACATTTAGGGACGGAGGGAGTATATATGCTATTTTATTACTTATTTTTAATATATATCTATATCTATATCTATATTTATGATCAACCGTAAATACGGTCTATGTATGTTATTTTATTGCTTATTTTGATATAAGTGATAACAAACATAAATAAGATAATCATAACAACAAAAATATTAAGAATCGTCAATACAGTAGATATTTTGTACATATTCGTTATATCAAGCTGGCCCATTCTTCACAAAAGCATGATAAGATGGTTCCGATAGTACTGTGCGTATGTACTAGGAGCATGCAGTCTACCTATTGTTGCGCCAGTGGCAGGCTTAGGGGTTTGCACTTTTGAGCCTCTCAGGTCTAGCTCATCAGTCGGCAGAAAGTTGTGTACTACTCGTACCTTCGAATAAACGAGTACTCCTACTGCATGCGGTAGTGCTCCTATGTCCTACTCCGGCTCTCAGCCGCACAAGAAATTTGCCCACACGTGATCACCTACTCCTCCGTTCCAAAATAAGGGCAGGTTTGGTTTCAACTCGTAAAGTTCAGTGTCTAAAGTTTAGTGACCTCTGTGTTTAGTTATAGCGACTAAGGATCCCTAAAGCAGTTGTCCCGTGTACACTTTAGTCACTTTTAGCTACCCTTGATGATTAAAAACCACTAAATTTTAGTGGCCCCTAAACTTTAGTTGGGATGTTTGACATTTTAATGACTAAAAGTGACTAAAATTTAGTCATTAAACTTTAGAAGGGGTGAACCAAACAGGCCCTAAGTACGGTTTTCGCTTCTAAAGAGTTAAAACGCTTTTAACTTTGACCAAATATATAAAAGAAAATATTAATATAATATTTATAGTACATAATTAGTATCACTGAATAGATTGTTGAATCTATTTTTTAATACACTTATTTATTGGAGATACAATTATTGTTAATATTTTTTTAAATCTAGTTATAACTATCGTAAAGGCATTTGTTTTGGGATGGAGGGTGACGATGCGTATATAACGAGGGTAAGTTCTGGGAGCAGCCCCCTTGGTCGCCTCATGAAACGACGACCATCCTCTCCCTCATTTAATTGCCTCTAGGAAGGACTAATTTTCAACAAGGACGCTAAATAGAGAGCCTAATAATGACCATCACTACTACCTTCAGGATTTGTAGGGATGGCTAAAGACGGTTTATAGGGGCGGTTTTGGTAGCCGCCCCTATCAAACCGTTGCTACAAATGACCGGTTTGCAGGAACGGTTCCCAAACCGCTCCATTTGTAGAGGCGGCTCCTGACACCAGCCGCCTCTATTGTTGGATTTGCAGGGGCGGTCGGACACGACGACGGTAGGGGTGGCTACTGCTGGAGCCGCCCCTAAAAAAACCCTGTTGCTATAAATTTGGTCTACAGTAGTGCGTTGTACGTGCCCGTAGAATGCAGCTGCAAGCAGCCATCCTATTGGCGCGCAAGCGAATTTCATTTTTTTTGTGTGTGTTATTGATCCCAGCCAGCCAGACGTGCAATGCAACTATGCAAGGGGGAATCTTTGCAGGACGCGGAGGGGAGGCAAGAAAATCATACTAGCGGCCTCGCTCTGCGACTAGCGAGGATGCGCCAGGGAAGGACAAGGCCAACCAAATCAAATCATACGTTTTTTTCCTTAAATTAAACAACCTGACTACTTCCTCCGTCCCTAAATATATGTCGTTTTACACCTCTCGAGAAACAACTTTAATTAAATATATATTAAAAATATTAAGATTTATGGTATATAATTAGTATTATTGGAAAGATCTTTGAATCTAGTTTTTTAATAAATTTATTTAAAGATATAAATATTGTATATATTTTCTATAAATCGAGTCAAATTTATAGACATAAAAACTGAAAACGATACTTAATCGGGGACAGAGCCAGTATGGTCGGGTCGTGGATCGATCAGTATTTCAGTAGCGAGCACTCCACGTTGCTACTGAGATGCGCAGTGACAGTGCTGGTACATTCGCTACAGGTTCCAGTACTCAGTACTCTTGTAGCCCAGCCTACGTACTAGTACTGCTCCCTCCGTTCGTTTAAGGATGCAAATGTAGCATGCGCGTGTTGTGTGCAAAAGAATACTAATTAGCGTATGCCAGCCCTTTGGAGGTGACTCTAGTAGCTGTCGCTCGTGTTTGTTTGTCATCATGTGATAGAGACCTGCTTACTTGTCACAGTGCTAGAGAAAATTGTGTGGTTGTGTTTGTGATGCGTGTGCAATAAACAAGCAGTATAACATAGCAGGAGATACTAAAAGCGCGGGGGGCGCCGCTGACAACGTGGTCGCTGGCGAGGCCGCTTGAGCGGACGGTGGTGCGGCCTCGCGCCACGGCGCGCCCACGTGCCCGCGCCAGCAGCCACACGTACGGCCGCCGCGCTGCTAGCTACTCGCTCGCTCCCCACTTACCGTTCCCCCACGTCGTAACGGTCCGTTACGTGGAAGCGCTAGCGTACTCCGTCTGGGTGCACACACGCGGCCCGCGAGCCCGGCCGCGCGCCACTGCTATATTATGGGCGGCCGTGGCGTGGCCTCGCTAGCCAGCACACACACACACTGCGAGCTGAGAGCGTGTGTCCGGCGCCCTTCCGCGCGGCAAGGAACCAGCGAGCGCGCCCGGGTCGTCACCCGGCCCGCCCGCGCACGGACACCAACTCCCTTGGACGCACGCGACCTGCTAACCGTGCGAGTGAGAGTGGGCACTCGGCAGCTCCGCGAGTACGCCGCCGGGGTCTCGCTCGATCATCACCGCGGTGTGATCAGCGGCCGGGCCGGGGAACGTAACCAGCCACGCTATAGCTAGCTAGCTAGCTCGCTGCGGGCGAGGGCAGACGTCGTTGGGGGGTTCCGATCGATCCGGCCGGCGGCGGCGTGAGATGGGGAGGGCGCCGTGCTGCGACAAGGTGGGGCTCAAGCGTGGGAGGTGGACGGTGGAGGAGGACCAGATACTCGCCAACTACATTGAAGAGCACGGCGAGGGATCCTGGAGGTCGCTGCCCAAGAATGCAGGTAACCATTTGCAAGCTATACAGGAGTAGGCGCCACGCACGCATCATCGCTTACCAGCTCTATCTGGCAACTCCGATCCACCTTGTTCGTCGTCCTTAGCTAACTAGCTAGCTGTAGTCTACTAGCAAACGATGATATGATTAGCCCGCCGCCGCACCTTGTTAATTTGTTTCTGCTGGTGCTACGGTGTTCTGTGCAGGGCTGCTCCGGTGCGGCAAGAGCTGCCGGCTGCGGTGGATCAACTACCTTCGGGCGGACGTCAAGAGGGGGAACATCTCCAAGGAGGAAGAGGACGTCATCATCAAGCTCCACGCCACCCTCGGCAACAGGTAACTAATATAATGCGCGCCCGGCCTCCCTAATATAATAGTGCTAATCAACACTGAGAGCGAGTGTGCATCCTCCGACTAGAAAATACTTCCTCCGTACACAACATGGGGTGCCAATGCACGCCACGTATGCCAGTGATCCCGAAAAGCTTGGTACTTAGCTTCCTCCTTTACACAAAGAATGGAAACCTGGTTGAACAGTATCAGGTTGGATCGAATATATAAAAATAGAAGTAATAATTTACGATGTGTATTATGAAATATATTTTATAATAAACATACTTAGCTTGTTGAATATACAAAAGTTGGTATTATTATAAATCTACTAGTTGATTGAGCGAGTTTCCTTAAATTGAGGGAGTACCATGTGTACTTATTACTTAAACACGCTTCCTGACAATTTTTAAACTATTTTTGGGAAAGAAAGAATCTCTGCAGAAGACTAGAAGAATCAACAGAGACAATAAAGGGCTACTCCGATGAAAATCTCGTTTCCATGCATAGGATCAGTATCGAGTAGTATAGTAACAAGTGGCTGCTTTCATCAATAAATAAAGCCTTATAATTTCAATGGCTGCCCGGTCGGTTGAGAGTTGAGACACTGCAGCACATACACCATACACGTACACAGTACTAAGTAGTAGACGTTTTAATGAAACAGTAACCCTGTAGGTAAGGATCGCCACGTTTAAAGGCTTTTATAGATAGGCCAGGGCACACGCTGCTGGAATAGGGGTGTAGCAATAGTAGGCTAAGGGGGTGTTTATATGTAAAAATTTTTAGAATTTTGCTACCGTAGCACTTTCATTTGTATTTGGCAATTAGTGTCCAATCATGGACTAATTAGGATCAAAAGATTCGTCTCGTGATTTACAATCAAACTGTGTAATTAGTTATTTTTTCATCTATATTAAGTGCTCTATGCATGTGTCTAAAGATTGATACGATGAAGAGAGTGTAAAAATTTGAAATTTGGAGGAGAAGTAAACAAGGGCTAAATAAAGACTGCATGGCTGAAAACAACATGGCCATCCGATCCCTCTAGCCAGTAGCGGTAGCAATTTCGTTGTTATTTGCTAATTAATATCTAATTATGATCTAATTAGGCTTAAAAGATTCGTCTCGTGAATTTCGTCTAAACTGTATAATTAATTTTATTTTTTATCTATATTTAATATTTTATATATGCGTTCAAATATTCAATTTGACGGAGAATCTTAAAAAATTTTGGCAACTAAACAGCCCTAAGCAACTTGCTCGAGCCCAACAGCCTCAGTAGCACTGCTCATATATGTACACGTGGGCTCTAGGGTACGCGCGCTTGCTCTACAGAGGGCATTGAGCAGTACTGCTCCACTTGACTGTTGGTCCGGTCCTTGTCACTGGCTCGCTACATGTGTGTCCGTACGTGTGGCAGAAACCAAAATAAGGCCTTGTTTAGATTCCAAAATTCACCCCCAAATTCCACTATGCAAAAAGAAGATTCCCCATCACATCAAAATGTCGGCACATATATAGAGTACTAAATGTAGATGAAATCAAAAACTAATTACACAGTTTTGTTGTACTCTGCGAGACGAACATTTTAAGCCTAATTAATCAAAATTTAGACAATTATTACCACTAAAAAACAAAAGTGCTACAGTGTTCGGGGTGGCACTGTGTAAAGTTTGCCACCCCGAATCGGGCAACTAAACGAGGCGTAAAGGGCGTGTTGCGTGTGAAGATTACTGTCCAGAGTCAGATGCGTGTGATTCCCGAGGCCACGTGCACGTGCATGCATGGCAATACTCAGGCCGCGTTTAGGCCTCGTTTAGTTCAGAGAATAGGAGAGAAAAACATTGTATCAGAATTTTTCTAGCATTTCGTTTATATTTGGTATAAATTATCTAAATTTTGACTAACTAGGCTTAAAATGTTCGTCTCGCAAAGTACAACAAAATTGTGTAATTAATTTTTGATTTCATCAACATTTAGTACTCCATGCATTTGCCGACATTTTAATGTGACGGGGAATCTTTTTTTTTCATAGTAGAATTTTAGGGAGAATTGAAGGAACTAAACAAGGGGTTAGTTTCTAAAAATTTTCAAGATTCTCCGTCATATCAAATATTTGACGTATATATGGAGCATTAAATGTAGACGAAAATAAAACTAATTATATAGTTTGATAGAAAACGAGACAAATCTTTTAAACCTAATTAGTCTATGATTAAATACTAATTGACAAATATAAACGAAAGTGTTATATTAGCCGAAGCTAAAATTTTCGCGAACTGAACACACCCTTAGCCAATATGGCATGATTCCCGCCGGTGCTCGTGGCTTCGTAATTCGCATAATGTGGTATTAAGGACTAAAAACAAGATATATATATATATATATATATATATATATATATATATATATATATATATAACCTGCTGATCGTGATGGGTCATATGGTCGTTACATCTCTAAGACGATAAGCAGCAGCACGAGGAAATGCTCGATCTAGGCACTTTCTCGTGTTCAAAGATATATATACAATTAAAGGGAGATTAGAAAGCTACTATTAAGAAGTACTGTGATAGCATCATGCACATATATATATACTTCTTCCGTTCCATAAAATGTAGTTTTTTTTGCTACATCAAATTTGTTTAACTTTTTTTCAAGAAACTTCTTTGATTTTGACTGAAAATGGGGAAAGAATATACTACTCATAGAGTGAGAGTAGTATGTAAATAGCTACTCCTTTGTCTCAATTTATTTATTTATCGTTTTCGGTTTTTATACTACAAATTTAACTTAATTTATAGAAAATACGTGTAATATTTGTATTTTTAAATAAATTTATTAAAAAATAGATTTAAATATTTTTTCAGTGATACTAATTATATATCATAAATATTAATTTTTTTAATATATATTTTATCAAAGTTTTTTTTTCAAAAAACGAAAACGACCTATATTTTGGGAGCGAGGAATATAGGGCTGTTTTGTGCCCGGCCACTGCACGCAAAAAGCATGCGATTCGTCGACAGCATCTGTCCATCTGACAACACTATTCACGAACAATGGACGGATGGAGAATCTCCAGTGTCCTGACTTCATTTATTTCTACTACTATGCCTGTGTTGAGATCCTTGAAAAGGGGTAAAAAAAATACTGAAGCATATTTTGGTTTTATTTGGCAAATAGTGTCTAACCGTTGACTAATTAGGTTCAAAATGTTCGTCTCACAAAGTACAACCAAGCTGTATAATTAGTTTTTTGATTTCATCTACATTTAGTACTTCATGCATGTATCGCAAGTTTGATGTGACGGGGAATCTTTTTTTTTTCGCGCCTTTTTTTTTGAGCAACTGAACACAGCCTATCTATACCGGTCAGAAGGAACCGAGCCAGTGTCAGCACGCGTACAGTTTTTTCTTCTTAGGCCTCGTTTAGATTGCGGAATAGGGGTGAAAAACACTGTATCAGAATTCCTGTAGCATTTCGTTTGTATTTGGTAAAAATTATCCAAATTTTGACTAACTAGGCTTAAAATGTTCGTCTCGCAAAGTACAACAAAACTGTACAATTAGTTTTTGATTTCATCAACATTTAGTACTCTATGCATTTGCCGACATTTTGATGTGACGGGGAATCTTCTTTTTGCATAGTGGAATTTGGGGGAGAATTGGGAAACTAAACATGGCCTTAGGCCACGTTTAGATGAGAGAATTGGGGAGAAAAACACTGTATCAGAATTCCTGTAGCATTTCGTTTGTATTTGGTAAAAATTATCTAAATTTTGACTAACTAGGCTTAAAATGTTCGTCTCGCAAAGTACAATAAAACTGTGCAATTAGTTTTTGATTTCATCAACATTTAGTACTTCATGCATTTGCCGACATTTTGATGTGACGGAGAATCTTCTTTTTACATAGTGAAATTTGGGGAGAGAATTGGGGAACTAAACAAGGCCTTATATAAGGGCAAAAGTGTGTGTGTATACACATACACGACGGTATACACTATAGTAAATAAAAGGAAGAAAAAGCTAGAAAAAAAACCAAACAGATTAGAAGGCGCTGAGGAAATCCTCTAACAAAATCGTCTAGTAGCTATCACACGACTGGAGAGAACAGATTAAACAATAACCCCTCGTGGACGTGGATGCATGCAAGTGCCATGAACCATCAAGGGGTTGTTTAGTTGGTGAAAAAGTTTGGGTTCAACTACTGTAGCACTTTTCGTTTTATTTGACAAAATTTATCTAATTATAGACTAACTAGGCTCAAAAGATTCGTTTCGACATTTACAAACAAACTGTGTAATTAGTTATTTTTTAACCTATATTTAATGTTCCATGCATGCGTCCAAAAATTCGATGTAACGGGTACTGCGTAAACTTTTTTGGATTGTGAGAGGAACTAAACAGGCTCCAAGTTCAATAATGCCACACACAAAATACTACGTACTTCCTCCGTAAAAAAAAAGCCATTCTCGCTTTCTAAAAAGTCAACAGCTTTTAACTTTGACTAAATATATTTAACAAAATATTAATATTTATGGTATATAATTAGTATCATTAGGTAGATCTTTAAATATACTTTCATAATAAACTTATTTAAAGATATAAATGTTACACGTATTTTTTATAAACGTAGTTAAAGTTGAGAAAGTTTAACCAGCACGTATGAGACGTAGCAGTACTTCCGTACTAGTCAATTCATGTCGTCCCCTCGGCCGGAAGATCAGACCAGCGCACACCAATAAACGTACGGCATACTACTCCAGCGTAGTGTCATGTCACTGTAGCGCATAGTGATGGGCGTATATTCCCACAAGGCCACAACCCACATGGTCTTGCGACTTGCTAGAGCGGTAGTGCAACACTCTTCCCTCAAAATTCCAAGTTTTTTCGCCCTCTTTCTATCACATCAATTTTTAGCCGCTTGCATAGAATATTAAATGTAGGTAAAAAAAATAACGAATTACACAGTTTAGTTGGAAATCATGAGATGAATCTTTTGAGCCTAGTTGGTCCACGATTGGACAATATTTATCAAATAAGACGAAAGTGGTACTATTCATCAATTTGAAATTTTTTTCAATCTAAACATGGCCAAAGTCACCGCCGATCCTCAACTTCCCTCGAGGTGTCATCAGTCTCTAAACTTTCAAAATGACATGTGTGGGTTCCTAAATTTAGTAAAAGGTGTAGGTTCTTAAACTTTCAAGATGATCACCACAGGTCCCTAAATTCGACAGAGGATGTCATCCAGGTCTCTAAACTTTTAAGGCAACCACTGCAGATCCTTAAACTTGGCCGGCAGTGTCATCCCGGTCCAAATGTAGTCTAACCCACTCTATAAACTGGCGTGGTACGTTTATTGTACTTTAAACGTGGATCCAACATGTATCAATTAATCAATCATTATTATATAATATTTATCATGAAATTATAAATTATATAAAATAATTTATATCAGAAAAAATAAATTAAAGTATTAAAATAATTTACAACAACAAATATATTAGGTTTAAACTAAAATAGAAAAATACTAAAATTAATTTAATATTGATGTATCATTAATAGTATTAAAATAATATTAAAAGTTACCTATAGTATTAAAAGTTCTCTATAAAAAGTTACTTCTAATTTTAGTATTATTTTAAAAATTTTAATAGCAGTATTATAGAAGTAACTTTTCTCTATTATTAGTACTATAATACTATAACACTATTATTAAAACTTCTAATACTATAATACTATTATTAAAAGTTCTAATATTATATATTAGTATTAGAACTTTTAATAATAGCATTATTAATAGTAGTATACTATTATGCTATAATACTATAATAGTATACTACTTTTAATAGTAGTATTATAGTATTAGAACTTTTAATACCATAGGTAACTTTTTATATTATTTTAATACTATTAATGATACATAAATATTAATTAATTTTAGTATTTTTCTATTTTAGTTTAAACCTAATATATTTGTTGTTGTAAATTATTTTAATACTTTAATTTATTTTTTGCTGATGTAAATTGTTTTATATAATTTATAATTTTATGATAAATATTATATAAATAATGATTGGTTAATTGACACATGTTGGATCTACGTCTAATGTATAGTCAGCGAGCCACGTCAGCTTATAGAGTGGGTTAGACTATATTTGGACCGGGATAACACCGCCGGCAAGTTTAGGGAACTGCAGTGATCGCCTTGAAAATTTAGGGAACTGGATGACACCCTCTGCCAAGTTTAGGAACATGCGGTTTATTACCTTAAAAATTTAGAGACCTGAATGACACCCTTTGTTAAATTTAGAGACCTACATATATCACTTTGAAAATTTAGGAACCAACGTGACACGTCGAGCCAGTTGAGAGACCGACGATGAAATTTTCTCCTCATCAAAACATGGAGGACGGACGGAGCTAGCTAGCCAGCCAGCTTACAAATCCTTGGCGAAGCAGCTTAATTAGGTGTCAAATCGTGAGCGGCTGAGAGGAAGGAGAGGAGAGGACCACGTACGAAGCGACAGTTTAGTCCAACACTCTCTTCAAGTCCTGAGAGCGAACTCGCATGCGAGAGCCAGACGACTAGGCCTAGCTTGCTGCCGTGCGGACGGGTCACGGTCTTCTTGAGGCGCGCGCACACACAGCGTGCACAGGGGGCGTCATGGCGTCCGTTCCCTTGTCTCGCCATCGCCGCCGATACTGTGCATTCATTTTCTTTTGTGTGGTGGATTTATTTTATTTTGATTTGGCTTGAAAGATTGTATTTGGAGTAGTTTGTTAAATAAGTAAATAAAGAAAAGAAAGAAGAAAAAAAATAGAAAAACAGTTTACCTTTCTTACCTGGCGGCCCGATGGCCGTTGGGGACGAGGCCTGACTCCCCCGCGCCCGACAACGGGTGGGCCGGCCCAGCGGACGAGCGGCCCAGCTTCGTGAATAAGCCGCACCCTTCCTCTCCTTGTGACGCTGATTGCTGGGCCCCGCTTGTCGGTTGCTTGCCGTCGCCCTGCTCGTAACCGAGGAGGACTCTACCTTCGAGTCGAGATCGAATCCGCAAGCCGAAGGAGTTTGTTACCAAATTGGTCCAGCCAACCCTTATTTAAGGTAGAACCGAGCCTAGACCGGGTGTTTTTGGATCAAAATTAGCCCTAGCTCTACCGTGGAAGTGTTGACCGCCGCCGCAAGAACTTGAAGCCGCGGTGGGGAGGAATTCGTCGGCTACCTTGAATCTTAGCAGCTGTAAGTTGCTTTAATGACTTTAGCTCGTATTTGCGAACCGAATTTCGCTATCAATTTTGAAGTGGAGGCATTGTTGTCTTATTACCGGGTGTAGGGGCTCTGCCGTCCGCCTACTGGAGCTGCCCTAGATGTCCCTGTCCGTGGCATTGTTGACGTACCTGTTACCTTCATCTGTCGCGCGCTCCTAGATGTCCCTGTCCGTGGCCCCGTGGGATTAATGGCGGGCCCACGCCGGCCGAAATGATTTCCCGCCTTTACGTTGACCCTGCGGACGCTGAGAGCGAGGTGCAGGCGTGCAGCTGTGGACGCCCAGAGGTCCCGCCGCTCCGGGCTCGGGCTCGCGCTCCGGCTCCGACCCACCGGCGCCTGCTTTGGACAGTATACGGAGCTTTCATTCAGCCTGCGCATGGCCCTATTCGATTATCTTATAATTTATATTTTTTAGCTTGTTTTTAGTTGAAATAGTATTTTTTTTACAATAATTTAATAAATAGTACTTTCAGTCATTACTTTTCAGCGAAACGAACGGGCTCAATGATACAGACGAGTACACATTACAGCGTCATAAACACGCTGGCACACGATTACAACGGCCTACGTCATGAGCGGCGCGATCAATGAGTGAGAGTACTATATATGCTGTACTCATGTTACTAGTAGTAGAGGATAAGAAACACGATGCCACGCACTGTAGTCACCAGTGAAATGTCGCATTCAGTTCTCGTGCAGTAAAGGGTGTGTTCAGTTCCTTTAAATTTCTAAAAATTTTACAAGATTCCTCGTCACATTGAATCTTTAAACACATGCATGAAGCATTAAATATAAGTAAAAAAATAACTAATTACACAGTTTAGTTGTAAATCACGAAACGAATCTTTAGAACCTAATTAGTCTATGATTAAACACTAATTGTCAAATACAAACGAAAGAGTTACTGTACTTCAAAAATTTTACGGAAGAAACTAAACACACCTAAGCCGTTTTCGTTGTCCTTTTTGCTGTGCCGTTCGTGTAGGCCGGCCGCGCCCGGGTTCAAACCCGAGGCCCCGTACGTTTAAGCCTTCTTAGGGTCGTTTGGTTTGAGGTGCTAAAGTTTAATAAACACTGTAGCACTTTCGTCTTATTTGACAAAAAGTTTCAAATTTTGGACTAATTAGGCTTAATAGATTCGTCTTGTAAATTACTCCTAATCTGTGCCGACATGCATGCAAAGTACTCCATATATTTACCGCAACATTAATGTGATGAGAGTTAAACTTTAACATGTCCAAACCAAATGGGACCTAAAAGGCCGGAGAGTAGCGACACCTTTCTCTAAAAAAAATACTCCTACGAATCTGCCAAGTGTGCAACAACCAGTTCATTCACTCACCACCATCGTCCTTGCGATTTAATTACGTATTTTCTCTGCGTGCAGGTGGTCCCTGATCGCCAGCCACCTCCCCGGCCGAACAGACAACGAGATCAAGAACTACTGGAACTCGCACCTCAGCCGGCAGATCCACACGTACCGCCGGAAATACACAGCCGGGCCGGACACCACCGTCACCATCGACATCAGCAAGCTGCAAAGCGCCGACAAGCGGCGCGGCGGCAGGACCCCGGGCCGGTCTCCGAAGAGCGCCACCAACACCACCACCAGCAGCACCAAGACCAACAAGAGCAAGCAGCCGGACCCTGAGCCTGAACCGGAGTCCGGCGACGCGAAAGGCGCGTCGTCTAGCCCGGGCACCGCGGCGACGTCGGCGGCGTCGAGCCCGCGGCACAGCGACGGGGCGCGAAGCGCCGTGGTGGACCCGGATTCGAACAACCAGCCCAACAGCAGCAGCGGCAGCACGGCAGAGGGGCCCTGCAGCGAGGACGCGACTGGGCCGTGGGAGCTCGACCCGATAGAGCTCGGGGACCTCTGGGAGGCCGAGAGTGAGATAGACGCCCTGATGTCTATAGACGCACCTCTGGAAGGATTTGACGCGGTCGGCGGTGAGGCCCAGGTGGACGACCTGCTCGACATGGACATGGACTGGGATGGCTTCGCGGCCCATCTATGGGGCGGGCCGGAGCAGAACGACCACAGAGCGGAGCTGCAGCAGGCCGCCGAGCCGCAGGCTGCTGCTGCTGCTCCTGCGGCCTGCCTCCCGGACGAACACGATCTGGAGGCGTTCGAGACTTGGCTCCTGTCCGACTCGTTCTGACAGTCCCGTCATCAGACCGATGAGACCAACCAGGTGGCCATATGATCGACGCAACGCTGCTACGTGTTGTTCGTGTGTACAGCTTTTGTAGATTTTTGTTTTTAGCTCGTAATAACTAGGTGCTGCTTCAATTCGTGCATGGCGTATTGGCATGGACCCTTTTCTTCTTCACATGTACCGTGGAATAGAAGGCAGTAACTAGGTGCTCGTCCATCTCTCAGTCAAGTGAAGACCAATAAAAGCGCAGCAGTTGACGTTGCTGTAGCCTGCAGGGAGGCCGGTTTCGCAGTGTGTGCTTTGGCTTTGTGAACAGGGACGAAAATGTTCCTTCTGATCTGAGTCCTGACAATCTCCTGGTTGAAAGAATGTACTCCCTCCATCCTAAAATAATCACACGTCTCGCTTCACGATGTGTTAAACTTCTTAAAGTTTAAACGTTAGGTTACAAATATACTAATATTTATGATAGATAAATAGTATAACCACATCTCACCTGTAACTCCATCTTGTTCGTCTTACATTCTTTTAGCTAGGACTAGCTAGCTAGCAATACACTTAGAGTAACTACAATAATTGGCTTATAGTCAAGTAAATGCTGATGTGAAGGAGAGAAAAAATAAGAGATATGAGAGCTTGACTCTCATGCAAGCAATAAAATAGGCTCCGAAAGCATATGCGGTGGTGGGCCCATATATTAAGTGAGTGTGAGGAGGATTAGGAAAGAGAATGTGGGACATGCTTAAAATATCAATAAAAAAGTTTCTTACAAACAACATAAGAGACCACTGTTGTATAGCTTGCCTCTTGTAACAAGTCCGCCGCACCTTATTAATTTCATCTGTTGCTGGTGTATGTGTGCGATGTTCAGCGCTACTACGGTGTGGCAAGAGCTGCTTGCTGTAGTGGATCAACTATCTTCGAGCGGACGTCAAGAGGGGGAACATCTCCAAGGAGGAAGAGGACATCATCATCAAGCTCCATGCCACCCTTGGAAACAAGTAACACGCGCCCTAATCAACACCTTCACAGCTCACCTTCATATGCAAGGGGAGTCAATGCATGCCACGCCTAACTAGAAGAGTGGACGCACACTTGCTACTCCCTAGGCACTAACGGAGTACTTAATCTTAGATTATCAAATCTCAATCACTCTCCTAGCCTCAAGCAGTACTCTCTCGGACACCAAAGTGTGTATGGAACCGTTCTGAACGCCAAAAGAACTAAAAGGACGAGATGGAGGGGTATATATAGGGCCAAGCCCCAAAACTAGTCGTTGCCCGTCCACTTAACAAAAACGCATTCACCAGAGACCTTTGGTGTGCCTCTAACAATTGCACCGAAGAGTTCCGGTGAGTCTCCAATGACAGTTAAAAAACCAGTCGTTAACTGTACGGCACCAGTAGAGAAACGACTTTCTGTTCGCACCTTTAGTCTCGGTTGTGGGGTTCGGTATTAACGTGAGCATTATGTAACACCCCTGGTGTTATGAACCTGCTTAGCACCGAGATTAAGGCCTCAGAGAAATTAGCTAAACGAGTTCTAGGGTTTTAAAAAAAATTAAAACACACATAAAATGATAGACAAACCTTATGTGACTCACTTTTGTGGCTGAGAGAAATCAAATAAATATAGTGAGTTAGTTTACTTAACGTGAAAAGGTGCTAATGAAAAATCCTAACAAAAAGGATAGAATGAGTTTTGTTAATTGTTTGGTATGAAAAACAATTTTTATAAACAAAAATAAAATATAACTTGAGTATAGTGCTTAAGTGAAGTTTAGTGAGCCAGTTATGTAGATGAAAGTGGAACTCTAATTTTGGAAAAATAAATGTTGTTGACTAGTGTTTTTGGGAGCTCAAAATCAAATTTGAAATTAGTCAGTCCTTTTCATTAAATCGGCAAGAATTGGAACTTAAGTTTAAAGTGTCATTTTTGGTGAATTATATTGTGCAAAATACTTAAATAGTGCTTTAATATTTTGTTCCTGTAGTTTAGTATAAAGTATGGACTATCACATGAGGTATTTGTTGGTTGAAGTTAATAGAGTTTAGACCTTCTAAAAATTGTGACGAAAGTGTTGATGGTTGTTGGTTCAAACTGAACCCTAACTTTTCTAAGTCTGAAAGAGCAATAGACAATGCCATTTTGGCATTTAAATTATAACAAAACTGTTAAACACTAGCTTCAAGTTTTTGTACTGTTGGTTGCTTCTAAGTGAGCACTTGAGCATAGTGTAGACCGTAGTTGTGTTGGGTGTCACGTTGCTCTCTTTAAAATTGCTCAAACTTCGTTAGAAAACGCTATGAACCATGTCGTTGGCGTTCTGTTCATGAACCGACACTTCGGTGATGAGCTCAGGTTGGTGTTCGTTTATCTCCCTCCCTAGCTGCTCTTTGATCATGACGATTGTTTTGTTAGATAGCCAGTAGTGTGGCTTTTGAGTAGTGGAATTGGTTGAGCTTCAGTCGCGATAATTAGTAGTCTTTGATTCGCTTTAAAATGCGTGCACATTACTGTCTCAGTCTCTCGGCCAGAGTTTGCAGTCACCACGCATGCATGCTGTCGCTGCCGGGCCGTTCCTAGCCGTGGTCGTGCCTGTGGCCGGCCTTGCTGGCTGGCGGCTGCACATCGGGCTGGGGTTGGCCACGCTCGCCTCCGCGGGGCAGGGCTGATCTCACTGCCGGCCAGGCCGTGCACGGGCCAGGCCGACGCCGCGGTGGCCACCATCAGGATGACGTGGCGCTCTTCTCGCCGCTCGAACCACCTACTCGCCGAGTAGCTGTCTGCCTCCGCTGTCCGTTGTGCTGCGGCCTTTGTCGTGGTGACACTGCCTTTCCTTTCACGTCATTTTGTGCATTGCCTTGCGCAACAACCTTGTGCATGGTCGCTGTTCCGCTGCCGCCGACCACATCCCGCCAAGGTCAAGCCGTCCCATCCGGGCACCCCACAACCGGCTTCCTCTAAGCCTCACCACGCAAACGCCCTCGCACATTAAGCATAGCATCGGCCGAGGTTGCTGGAGCTGTCTGGAGCGCTGCCTCGTCTGCCCTTGCTACCGATGGAGCCGCATCGCTTCACAAATGCGCATGGTCCGAGGCACCGCACCTCGACTCAGTGCTCGAGCAACTAGGCAGGAAAGCTAGCTAGCAACCTAACCCGCACCAAGGCGCAGATGAGGCCTGTTGCCAGCCAATTCGACGTTTTACTCGCCGCCGACCGTGTGCGCCACCGACCCGGTAGAAGTGGGGGTAAGGCCCAAGGGTTCAATTGCTTGCATCCCCGAACTCGATTTGACTCCCCCTATTCGGTGCTCATGTTATTTTGGCCAGGGCATTCGCTGATGGCTTGGTGACATGCCGGTGTCCGCCTTGGAGCGCAGCCACCCGACCGCTCACACGTGGCCAGATCACCTCGACCCTTCCCCAATTCAATCGTCACCATAGAGTGCACCAAGGTGAGCCACTGATACTTCTTCGTTACCTGTACCATCCCGAGAGTACGTAGGCTCATCGGAACGCTCGCGCCGCCGCGCGAATCCACTATCATCGCGTTTAGGTTCGATAGTACACCGTTGGGCTTCCCGCTGCCGTCAGCCTCTACGCGTTGATTCGCGAGTTCGTATCGGCCTGATGAACGCGCCGATTCGATCCTCAGAAGGCTGTCATGACTAAGCGGTGCCGACGGAAGCCACGCCGTCACGTGTGGGGACGCCAGGGACCGCCCCATTGCAAAGAGAACACATTCCGGGGTCTCTAATGCAAAACGATCTGTAGTAATAGTGCTTCATTGCTCCGCTTGACTATCTAAAAACCCGAGCCCTATTTTGCAAAAGCGCGAGTGTGCTTGTGAAGCGGGCCTGTTGGGCCAGCCTGCTGGCGCACGACCGCGCCCCGCACAGGCTGCAGTGGGCCACTGGGCCAAATTGTTGCTGTTCGTCCTTTTCCTTTTTCTAAGCATTTTTCTAATTTGGTTTCTAAGCTGCTTTTGTAAATCTAAAATAAAATTGTGTAGGTGTCCAAAAATTGTGAAACTAATTTTGTAGGGTTCCTAGAATCTGGATTTACCTGTTAGTGTATTTGGTTCGCATAGCTCTAAAGTGTTTCAAGGTTGCTCTAAATATTTTAACATGCTTTAATATTGTTAAAATATGAACTTGTAGGGATTTTTATGATTAATCCGTGCTAGTATTAATTCTAGAACTTTTATAGTAAATTCCTAATATTATTAGGTGCCCACTGTAATTTGTGTGGCTTTAGAATAATTAGTTTGCTAGGGTATCTAATGAGCCCTAGTTAGAAAGTATATTAAATCAATAAAATGAAATAAAGAAACAACTTGGAATTGTAAAACTAAAACACTTGTGGGAAAATGTCATCGTATTAGATGACGTGGGTACGTAGCCTAGTACGTTAGAGCTAGCTTGATAGCTTGAGAGGCATAATCATATTTTAAGAGTTGCGATTGTCGTTGATTAATAACGTCTCTACGATTACATCCACGCATACCATAATGGGAACGATGATGGACCGTAGAGTCCACCGGAGTAGTGAAAAAGATGATGCCTTGTTGATCGTGTCACCATGATAGAATGCTAACTTTTGGTTATATCTTATCTAGGCAAGCTCCGGGGCATAACCCCTATTATTCTGCACTTTATTTTATGTTTATGCATTAAGTTTTAAGGAGTTGATTGAAACCCACTTTCGTAATACATAACCTCACCCCATGAGTCTTACTAGTATGTCAGGATCATGTAGCTTGCTATGCTATAGGACCCCGGTAAAAGTCGAGTGATTACCTGTCACTTGCAAGAGATAAGAAAGATATTATTGTTACTATTGTCATATTACCATCATATGGAATATATATGGATAATAATTAGAGACCGGGTGGGACTGTATTTTGGATTTGGACTTGGTTAGGCTACTGAGCGAGGCTCTGGTTGTATTTGTTCCACTTGTGTTGGTTGATGACCGTCCATTGCTGTGGATGGTAGTCAGGTCACAGACTTATTATCCTAAGCACATACTTGCTTATGAGAGCGGGAAAACTTGTTACTCTCTTGTCATGGGTTTCGGCTCTTTCCGAACTGGTTTTTAGGGGTGGGTACTAGGTGGAGGTCTAAGCACCATACTGAGACCAGGTTCTAAGGTGTTGGGGGCTTGGAGTCCAAGCTTGAACGGGAACCTGGACCCCTTGATAGGAGTGGAATGGGTTGGTCTCGTTTGTGCCTAGGGTACAAGCGAAGCATGTGTTTCAGGGTACCCAGTTGGGATACATTAGTTTGCGAATCGCCGTTTCTGTGAAATAGTACTGACTTGGCTATGGTCTAGTACCGTAGTAAGAACTGAAACATGAAAGAAGATAAATTGGATCTGATTGCTCATCACATGCTTGAATGTAGTATAGATGCTTACATAGAATAGTTTGTTAATGAACTAATGATGACTGCTAATAAAATTGAATATAAGGATGCACGTTAGTAATGTTTCCTGCCAATGCAATAACCCACAAGCCAGATAGCCTTGCATATTTTTGGAGTCTTTTTAGTTCCTCCTGACGGGTAAGTCTTGCGAAGTATAATTAAGTACTTAGAGTTTATTCTACCCTGTTGCAGGTGACAGGTGCATGTTGAGCTGGCCTTTTGTGTGTGGAAACCCTTCTGGTGGGCTTAGCGAGGATTTCCTTTACGTTGCGTCCCTAGAGTTATTTATAACTTTCACAAAATGTTTAACAAGAAAAGACGTACAACCATGATGATGCTTAAACTGGTCATTAAATAAATTTTTTATTTCCACTAAAAATGCTGACAACATTGTTATGTTCCGCCGTTAAAATCAATTGGTGTAATACTTTGATGTGCTACTAAAAGTGATGTAAGAAATGACTAAAAATGTTGTAAACATTATCCTCTCATTTATGAACCTGACAAAATGTGGCTTTTCGAGTTCTCCCTTTGGGTGTGCTCGACGAAATAGAATGATTTAATGCACTCTCTTGGGTACTTAGTGTCTAATGGAAGACAAGTACTCTTAGAAGGACTTTAGATTAAGCAGTTCTGCCACACATTAGTCACAGGTCTAAATTTTATAGGCACCGAAGGCCCTTTTATCCCGATTGGTAACACCAATCGGGACTAAAAAACCACCCTTTGGTCCTGGTTGGTAACACCAAATGGAACTAAATGGTGACCTTTTAGTCCCGGTTGGTGTCACCAACCCGGACTAATGGTCTCCCACCCGGGACTAAAGGTCCCCCACGGGTTAATTCAAAAGGAGAGCGCCCAGAACTCTGTCACATGTGGTGTGCAGTTGAGTTGGTAAGGGACCTACGCGCGAGGCAAGAGGTCTTGGGTTCGAATCTCACGCACCACAAGATAGGTCTCCCAGGATTTAAACTATTGTTTTAGTTCCAAAGATGGGCTTTAGTCCTGGTTGCAAAACTGGGACTAAAGCTAGTTCTCAACCGGGATTGAGGCCCCACCTATGCACTAGTGCGGGCATTCCAGTGTGAAGTCTGGTGAGCCACCGAAGAGCACCAGTGGGGCCCCGACCCATCTGTAGACCTCTCTGTAAGTCGTACAGTGCAACAACTCTCGTGCCCACCAGACAACTTCAGTGAGCAATTTCGTAGAACCACCTCAAACAGGCTCTCTGTAACAAAGCTCCGGTGTGCACCAGAGAACAAGGTGCAATAGCACTATTTTTAGTCTGAAAAGAGCTATTGTTGGTAAGCTATGGTACACACTCATGTGCACCACCAGAGAGCTCTGGTGCATTCTATACAGCTCCAAACTCATCCAATTCGAACACCTTTGAGTATGGCTTTGATTCCATTGATCTTTGGGCTCATTTGTACTACCTTGCGCTAGTTTCACAAGTGTGCATCGTATCCACTCACTAGACTCCACTTGATCAAGCTATCCATTATACCCCCTTTAATTAATATTACGGCTAAAGGAGAAAACAAACTACCTATCACTACTCTATGTCCCTCAACTTCGTTGACACCCAGAAATAGTCGATCCTTAATCTTTGTGCTCATCCTTTGAAAACCGATAACCAATACAACACTTAGGGGCATGGAAACCACTGAATTCGATCCTTAATCTTCGTGCTCATCCTTTGAAAACCGATAACCAATACAACACTTAGGGGCATGGAAACCACTGAATTGCCCTTTAATCAACCATCATTTGACCTAACTTAGAATGCCTCTACAAAAGACTCGTTAGTCACAATGATTGTATTGTCATTAATCGTTAAAACCAAATTAGGACCTAGATGCTTTCATGCATCACTTAGTTTATGCCATCTCATCTTCATGGCCTTCATGTAGCTCACTTTTACTTGACTTGTGGACTACACCCTCTGTCCCATAACATAGTGCATTCTAGGAATTTTAAGACAAATTAAGGGAGAACATAAAAGACGCATGCACCCTCATTTTATTTCCTAATCAGACGTTGTCATCAACTTGATTAATGGTGATTGGTCAATAAATGGAAAGTATTTAATGCAAAACTGGTTTTTGTCCTCTAGAATGCATTATATTTGAGGACAAATTTTGAATGCTAGAACGCACTATATTATAGGACGGAAGGAGTAGTACTTAACCTTTCATATCTCATAAGAAATTGTTAATTCATAAATGTTGTCATTAATTACCAAAATTCAAATAGGACTTTTGGTTAGAGAGCCCCACGATCGGTACCTGATATCGCATCATATCACCCTACATGCATTCTGAACCATAGCATTTGGAACACTGAGGACGTAGGGCATCCCCACTTAAACCAGTATAGACTCTGTGTTCTGTGTGCTATCCCTTTAGTCTACTATTATGATTCATTAGATTACTATAGAAGGAAAAGAACACTGATACATGTGCATGTTTTCAATTTTTTTTGCAACTATACCTAAGGTGTTATCAGTATACATATTATTAAAGAGTGAAAGTTTCTTCTTCCATTTATCCTAAAATGCTCTTAGCTTTCTTTGTCCGTCGTCTACGTTTGTTTCAACATTTATTCTGTCATATCCAATCAATCTCAATTTTTTTACTTGAACTCGAGTTAAGTTCTCTCCATCGCTGGAAATGGTGACTTTGCACCTTAGGAGAACAAGCCGAGCCCTCAGCCCAATTAGTCAAGGAAACGGACATGAAGTGCGGATTTGCTTATCTGTAATCTATCCCTTCTACTCTTGTATTTTATTCTTTTAGTTTACTCAGCTATCTTACAATTTAGGAGGTTGCTCCTTCCGCAAAACTAGGATAAATTTGAGCCTCAAGCGGCCCGCCTTTCATTATCATCTATACTAGCTGCCATGCACGATCCCATAGGAACGATTTCATCGCCCTAAGAAGCAGTGCCATCACCTACAACCCTTTCCTCTGTCGGGGACTTTCATGAAATGAAAACAGGCGGCATCATCGTATGCTCGTTTCTTGTCTTTGTTGATATCCGTAGGTAAGCTAGATACAGTACGAACTCTGGTAGATTTTTATCAAAGTTGTATTTAATTCTTTACAGGTTTATAATAGGATATTTTCATATATTGCTAACATTACTTATGGATTCCGTGATCATCATAAAAAATTATAGCTTTTAGGTTCTATAGAGAGGATATAACATACATAGATATGTACCATTTCCATCATTGTCTTCTATATCGTTTGATAGTTTTTTTAATCTCATTGCTACGCACAAGCACATTTGTTATCTACTCCCTAAATTCTGAAGTATAATACACTTTGGCATTTTTAGATACATAGCTTCAACTATGAACTCAATTTTTTTTAGATTAGAGAAAGAAGAATTTGACTTCACTCCCACTAAACAGAAATTGGACTAACTTATTGCAACCCAACAATTCATGTCACACAAACAAATTTATGATAAAACAAACTCAAGGCCAATTCTAAATAATGAAGGCTATATGAAGGGCGCAAAGAGGCTCAATATTGCAGTCTCCAAAGTATGGCAAGCCCCAACATAAGCGTTTGTCAATCTTCACACTGTGGGGATTGGGCCTAGAAAAGAAGCCAATGTGTCCCTAGAATAGAACCTACAACAGAGATTTGGGTCGGCATTTGTCAAAAACAACTTGGCTCGGTGTTATCTAAATTGACCATAAAATGGTTGTTGCACCAGTCAATAAAAGGGATAAAAAAGTTTTATCTTTCCAAGAAAACTTATTGTTAAATAAGTTTTGGTCACTATGAGGTGGCTTAATTTCTAGCACCATATGGACTGAACTCCAAAAAACATGGCACGCGAGCATTGAAAGAAAAGATGTTGAAAGGTTTTAAGTTTGTTGCAAAAGCAACATGATTTATCTCAATCCTGATTCCTCTTTGCTAAATTATCCTTGGTGAGAATAACCCTTCTTTAAAGAACCAGAGAAAGATCTTAATCTTCAATGGTATCTTTAACCGCCAAACCACATGTGAAACTTTTAACCCTCACAAAGTATCTATACATTGAGTTTACTACAAACAAACTCGTTTTCTGTAATCTCCACACAAAACATCCTGCCATGTTTGGATACAAAGTATTTTTGGAGTTTTAGAAAAATACCATGGTTTTGTGAAATACTTTGGTTTTAGAGTGCCATGAAGTGTTTGGGTGCAACAAACTTTATGGTTATGAATATCATCGTATTGCTAAAACTATAGTCTTTTTTGGAGTTTTCAAAACTCCACTCTAGACCTCTTTTTCCTAAACCACGGTTTTGCACATCAATAGTTCCAAAACTACAGTTTCTTGATACTATGGTTTCTTAATACTACAACATCCAAATAGGGCCTTAACCTGTTATAGCTTAATATTAGTCGTCCTTGCAACTAGGTGCTCCATTCTAGTAGCTTGTTCCCTATTAAATCCCTTCTAAATTCTACATTAAGAGGATCTTAGCTTAATATATCCGCAAGCTCTGCTTGTTTCTTGCTGACAATGTTAAATAATGTTGGGTTTTTTGTTTTTAGTGGTCGGTTTACTAACCAAGTATCTTCCCATAACCTGATTTGATTACTGTCTTTTAACCTAGAAGTACCCAAACTAAAAAAGGTGTCTTTTGTGCTCATGAGGCTCATAAAAATGTGAGTCTCCTGCTACTTTTTCTCTATTTGTGACAATGTCTTATCCTTAATATATTTATTTTTCAATAACTCTTGCTAAAGTCCATGTTCATTACTTAATTTAAAGAGTCACTTACTGTATATCAAGATTTATAATACCTAACCCGCTTGTGTTACACTTAGATCTATATACATAATAAAAATAATGTATCTAGAAAAACCAAAACATCTTATAATTTGGAACAGAGGGAACATATACATACATAAATAGGTATCTACCATTTCCATCAATGCCTTGGATCAGCGAAGAGATTCTTCTGACCCACCTTTTAACTTCCCAAAGTGCCCTCACACCCTCCGTGTCCTGTATGTGATCAAGACTCGCAAGCTGTGCTTCAAATGAGTTAGAGCAACTTGCATCCAACGATATTATGGATTTTGATTTCAATACATATTGGGTTTGTTACAATGCATGAGCATGTTTGCTAGCCCAAAATTAAAGAGCAATAAAATATTTCCTCAGAATTTTTCGCACTCTCCTTGCATCTGTATTCCTCTACTCTCAAAGCGTAAGAGATTAAGATCGAGTTCTATCCAATTTTACTAAGAGTAGTCCGCATGTACATCCACTCTGTGGAGCACAAGAGTTATAGTTGGTTTTTACTAAGAGTAGTAGTACGTGACCAATTACAGATTAGAGAGTCCTAATTGGTTTACCATCCACTCACAACGCTGCATGCTCATACAAGTTAGAATAGTGCAAATCCTGCAAAAATGTATTACAACAAGTGCTCCAGTCATGAAATGAAATAGCATCTGGAGACAACATGTTGGGTAGTTCTACAAATGGTCCCTGAAGTATATGGTTCCTCAGGAACATCACGAAATGGTCTTCATCGCAGTCGATGTAGTAACTGGCAAGACGCAATGAGAGTGAGCATGTGCATGTAGGGATGAAAACAAATAGGAAAATTTATGTCCCGTCCTGTCCCATTTTTGTATTTAGGGAAACATGAGAGGGTGTTTTCTGTCTGCTTTTGTGAGATCCTATCTTAATACAGGATGTACCCGTATTTTGTCCTGTCTTCATCTCGTTTTCAATATATACGTGATATGTCTAAAAATTGCATGTTCTTGTGTTATGTTAATACACCTACGAATCACCAAATATGCATGTTAAATGTTAGGATACTACTAGGACCAGCGTGTGAAAGCAAGCACAGTTCTGCCCGCATTGTCTTCCTCCTCAGTCCTCGCCGCCCTCACCTTGTCCTTGCCTCCGGCGTCGCCACCCCCGCCACCTCCTCAAACCAACTGGCTCTAGATCCGGCGATGCCTCCCCAGCCTTTGCGCACACTTCCAACACCTCCCACCGCACCGCTGTTGATATTAGATACGCACACGAAGGAATTCTAGAAATAATTATCTGCAAGCGCACGGATATCAGTGAGCACTTCACCCGGGAGATAAGTCCAGAGTATCGTATTTGTTTTATCCGCAAGGAGAAAGTGTGCGATGACTAACCTAGTCTATACTATTACCCTTGGACCGCACTGTAAGGTGGTGAAGATATAAGCGATTAGAGAGAACTACGATGACAGTCTGGTTCCAACCTATGGCAAGCTATGATACTATTGATCTTAGGGGAAATACCAATGGAAACGAGACACCACAGAGGATGCTTAACCAGGGTACTTAAATCCTACCAAACCTTCTGACGGGAGGAGACTCCAAAGGTAACAATGGGATTGTCACGTCCTACGCTACTACTCACTAATCCGGCCAGATTGGGGATATCCACGAGTATTCCTAGCCCAAGCACCACGCTTACGCTACGAATGATTACTCTATTCCCTACGCGAAGCGAATAAAGTAAACCCGCAAACCAAAGAACAATAATAACAATGTACTTACTTAGTATTAGAAGTTGAATTGCCAAAGAATCCTAGAACCAAGCCTTGGGTTAGGAGACTTGACCCCGTTCACTCTGGGCGTTCGGGTAACCCGCAAAATTTAGGTCGGGTAGTTCGGGTTTTTAAAAGTTCGGGTAATGAGAATTGTTATCCGATAATAGCCCCAAAAAACCACTACCCGCAGGTTTGGGTACCCGCAAATTCGGGTTCGGGTTCGGGTATACCCAATATACCCGAAATATATAAAATTATAGCAAAAGTGATAACATCACAGAATTTTACACATAATAGATGATAACTCATTAACATAACAGATAAACGACGCATTCAAGTTTTTAACCGCGGGTGCAAACCATGACACAGGTACTGAGGTACTGACTACTTAATTACTACTGACAAGATACAAGAACAAAGTTCAAGCTGCTGCCTGCCATCACAACAGTGCTTGTGTTTCACACGGGAACTCGGAGTCTCGTGGTGTCAAGGAGATGGAGACGGAAGTAAAGAGGTGAGTTAATTTGGAAGCAAAGCCGAGGAGGGCCACGGGAAATCTGGGCTGCTCAGCTGCTCCAGTTTGACTAGTTTGCTACTACACTTAATTACTGACAGCCTCATACGTATTCCTCTTCGGGTTTTTCGGGTACCGGGTGTAACTACCCGAATTACCCGATATAAATTCGGGTAATAGGATTCACTATCCGAACAAGACATTGGGTAGTGCGGGTTCGAGTATTTCAGATCCGGGTCCGGGTATTTCGGGTTCGGGGTTCGGGCATCGGGTTTTGTGCCCAGAGTGAGACCCCGTAGATACAAGCTTGGAGAGGAGACACCGATAGGCCGGGCTTCCTCTAATCTTCTACCTCCACTCTAACTCTCAATCTAGAAGAATAACTCTAATCTCACATAGAGACTACAAAGCTAAACTCTCCTGTATGTGCCCTAGAGAAAGATCCATTCAAGGGACCCCTCTCAGGCGAATTCTCTCTGGAAAATATGAATTAGGGTTTCTGAACTCTCTCCTTCAGGGGCCAGGGGCCTTGCTTATATTGCCCTCTAGGAAGCACCACAGCCCTCGGATCAAACCGACCTTGATCAACGATTTTTATTCATCCTCAAAGGCGGTGGAAGCAGATCCGCGAAGTGGAAGCTCATTGGCTCTATGGGTGGGGCGGCCACCCTTGGGGCTGGGCGCCCGCCCCTGTCACAGTGATAGGTGCGTCCCACCTCCCAGGGTTTGGCTTCTTGAACCTTCTAGATTATACTTTTTTCATACGTGGCCCTTTCTCTCTATGTAAACCTAACATGTGGCCCATCTTTGTTTATTTTCAGTTGGCACCCTGTAGAAATAAATATTCACCAAAACTCGTGGAATTCTATCAGTTAAACACCTAGTCTATAGTGATAATTAATTTTGTAGCATTCTTTCATGTAAGTTGATGGTTAAAAATGATAGTTAACTACCGTCAACAAACTCCCCCACACTTGGACTTTTACTCGTCCTCGAGAAAAGAATGGATTACCTTAGGCATAATCTCTAACCAAGACATCAACAGTAGATTTATTCCTTAGTCATACCTGTACTGCGGGATTCAAAGTGTCTACCATACCATTTTAGGCAGTTGAAGAATGGAACAGCCTGAAATTGAGCCCCTTTCTCCTTTCAACCTGTCACTTGGTGTTTTTGTATGTATTTGAAATAAAAACATAGCTTACCTTCTACCTCATGTGGTACTCTCAAGTCACTCAAGATATGTGGTATTTGTAGACCTCTCTGAGGTATGTATGACAAATGCCATATAGCACATCCTATTCTACAAAAGCTTATCTGGAGTTGATGGTATTTCAAGGATGTAGCATACTTACTATGCATATATTGCCTAGTCAAAACGGGATCCAAGGAGGGGAGTGACATACTCCTAGATCAGGGCGTGCATGTGGTGTGGTTTCAAAAGAATAAACATAATAGGAAATATTTGTGGAAGGTAGAGGGGGTGCAATATAATTCTATAATGCTCCTTTACAAAAGATACACTTATTCAACTTTGATTTGAGGAATTGCAACTTGAAACTTGTACTTCACAAAAGGCAAAATCAATACTTTTTTCTTCTCTCTTTCTTTCTCTTTTTTTAACAACAAAGAAATGTACTGAACTTTGATGGAACATTGTGAGAGGATAATAACATTCTGGAGCATTTTAGAATCATGGCTAGCAATCAAGAAAAACCTATAGGGAATATATTTTTGATTGTTTACTCCTAGGGTAGAAGCAAAACAAATTTCTAAGTGGATCTAAATAGGTAATATGGTGGTGCGTACTTCCAGGGTAGAAGTAGCAAGGGGTGCTAAAATTAGTGTGAATCCTGATCTTGGGAGCATGGCCCACCTCTCAACAAGGGTCTAGCATAGGTTGACCAAACTCAACACAAAGTAAATAGCTTATGAGCTAGTTTTTTTATAGATATGTAAGGCTCTACTAGGTATTTATTCTTACCACAGAGGAGAAGCATAGCTAAAAATTTTAACATTTTTGTAAAAGAAATCCTCCAAGTGACAAAGTATCAGAAATCAGGTTCTCATGATTCTACTATCTCTCATTCCACAACAACTTAAATGATATGGGGTCCCTAAAAATTAAGTTCTCAACAGTAATAGGACTCCCAGGAAAGAATCATGGTGTGAGTCTATAAAGAGATCATGACTAAAATAATCTATCCTTTTTAATTTTAGCATTAAATAGGTTGTACTGAAGAATTCATAATGTGAAACGTAACAGAAAGTGTGTATATAAAAATTAGAACGTGTAGGGAGCATACCTGACCATGGTCAAAGGAAGGAGCGAGGAGGGCTTACCACCTGGGTGCCCGCCCCTAGGTCTGGGCGGCTGCCCCAATTGGGGTGGATTTCCGAAGCCTGCTTCGACGTACAGGGTCCTCGTGTTATGTATCTTCAAGATTTTTCGTTTGTGCGGTAAAATCTGTTCATTAAATCATCGGGTGCTTCCCCACACTTATTTCCTATTTTTCTTTATACAAAGCATGGTGGAGACAAAAGCACAAGCAAAATATATCCAATAATAAAAAACCAACTCTTTATTCAGTATCATGTAAGGCACTTTGTTTACAATAAAAAGAATTATGAATAAAAGAATTAATCTAAGCAAAAGAATTTAAACAATATTGCAACTAATCTCGAAGGTGCCTTATCAACTGCTAAACGGACTCAATCTACTTCTTCGGCTTAGGAGGCTCTAAAGCACTTACGCGCTTTTCTAGTTCCTTATTGTTCTTCTCTATGTCCTCTACTTTCTCGTGCGTGCGAAGAAAACATCTATTCTGAAGGCGTAAAGTGGATTCTATAGAGGAGATAGTATCTTGATGAGCCTCTATCAGCTTTTCTAGATCAGCTAAAGCTTCCCTTCGGACAGCCCGTCTCCTAGCTTTAGGTCTCCTACCTCTTCCACCATTCTTGCACCCCCATTGTAAGAACTTCAAAGCATTCAAGCGAGAAACATGCACTCGACCATCTCTGAGACTGGACGTAGAGCTACAGCCTAAACCAGTATAAATCCTCCTATCTTTTGGATGCTACCATGGTCTTCCTAGAGCAGCGCAGCAATCACATAAATTTACTAGTTCGGTTTACAAACATCGATAATTTGTGCGCTAGGTAGGGGACAGTCGTGCACTCTCGATTGTTCAGTAGGAAGCGATGGCTCCTCGCACCGTTGAAGGACTCGCTGGTGCAATGGCCCACGGTGGCCACATTCACCCTAAAAACTATGAGTTCACCGGTGTCAGAGGGCCAGCGCCCCCGTCCACTTTCAGCTGCACCCTAGACCTTCGCTACAGGGATCTGGACCCCGCTGTCTATTGTGAACGAACTCTCAAAACTGCCCTCAGCGGCAGCATCTTAGAGTACACCTATATAGGGGGGTCGTACCCTCACTCATCACCAACCATGGCTAGGTCTTCCATCCAGGAAGCTGGAAGACCATGGCTCATGACGAACTCACCCAGGGAATGGCCTTAACCGGCCACATCCTTTTGAGAAATCACAAGGTTATCTGCACAAATGGGTCAGCGCCCATCACCAGCTTCTGCCCTGTCCAGGCCAACCGCGTGGGAAGCCTGTGTCTGGCGGTAGAGCCACGCCCAAGTAGTGCCTCCACAGCCAGTGGAGCATAGCATGTTAGGGCACGCGCAAACAACAAAATCACCCACTGCCATGCAGCGATGTCATTAGTGGTCAGGTGGCCACCTGGCGCCACACCTCACAAGGCCAAGCCCGGGACCTGGGTCCAATTCTTCATGAAGGATGAGCCATCCATCACATCTCAGTGGACAGCCAGCTGTAACTCGGGGGTGCCTGCATCCGAGGGAGTAGGCTTCCCGAGCGCATCATGCGTGGCGCCAGGCGGACTGAACCATGCAGCACTCAAAACCCACTCCCGCAACGATAGTCCGCACTGACTCTTCGATGAGAGCGGCAACCACACCAAAAAGTGAAGGCATGGCGACTGCGACGTCGACACTCCACGATGGCTCAAGCATTAGGGCATGTGTGCCATCCTAACTAGGAATTGTGCTGGACCGAACATGAAGAAATCATCTCCAGGGGCTTGTGAGCCTACTGAGGATGTTGAACCGGTAAGGGTTGGCACTTGGAAGCCCGAGAGGACGATCTGCACTAGCTATGACCCCTCCGAGCGACAAAGAAGCTTCATCACTAGCCGAAAGCCTAGGAACCACGACAACCCTGCCACAAGCGAGCGCTCGTAAGTTCACCTCAGCACGAGCAGCAACAATAGGGCAAATGTCTGCTCCCTGAAAAAACATCGGTGATATCAATCCTATCCCTCTCTTCATTGTTTGATCACATTCACATACGTGCGTAGATGCAAGAATGAACCCGATTGACTAAAATGAAGCATCCAACAAACTTAAGGACACAAAACCAATGTGCTTCATCTCAAAGGCATTTCACCTTGAAGGTGTCTCGACCCGCTTCTCACGAGCGGCCAAATATCATAGTCCATAGGGGAAGCTTACGTGAGCCCCCCGCCAACACACGGTCTCATCGTCTACTCCATGCAGCACTATAGAGACATGGCTTGACACACATGCCCTAACCAGCGTCCATACATTGAGAGTAATCATCCATAAGTAGAGAGCATAGACCCGCTTACACCAAGCTAAGACAAAGGTAATGTAAAAACAACAAGGGCGAGGCAACAGCATGAACGAACAAGAAGTAAAAACTATCAATAAATCACATACATAGATAGTTTAAGCGTTACAACTTCGCCCGCTAGCAAAGCACACGGGTCAGCAAACCGGGAACATCTGGTGCCACTTAGGAAACCTAGCTACATCCACAATGACTACTCCTCGTCTTCATGATTGCCACAGCGGCTTTTGCAGCGACGGCCGAATCACCCATCAAAGCCAACCCCCCGCCGGGCTCTGAGGGCCATGCCCTGGTGGCAGTCTTGGCCAAAGGGACCTTCCTGAGGGTGAGCCCCCTCTGCCTCATGGCGGGATGTCGTGAGCTGCTCCTCTAGCACTACAATCAAGAGGGTCCCATCAAAACCTGAGAACAAAAACCTGGCGACTAGGAATTAGTGATAATAAGAACGCACCGTACAATCGCACCCGCGCAGTGGTTGCCAGCGCCTCGCCACGGCGACCTCTTCCTCTACCACCTGAAGGGCCACCTGGAGATAGTCCACGTGGGCCTTTAGCTAGGCCACTTCGCGGATAGAGCTAGAGGGAAACCGGCGAGCCTTGTCCCTTTCGAGCACGAAGCTCCACATCCCTTGTCGCCCGATGGTAAGGGATAGGGGACAAGGCTCGTTGGCTCCGGAGTAGGAATGGGCTAGGATGGGTGGTGTCAAAAGGACCCTTGGTCTCTAATGCCATTGCCGGAGAAATGACCCTGAACACTGTAACACCTCTGGTGTTAAGGATGCATTAGGCATTGCAAATCATGAGCATGAGCATCATCTTGCATTCATGATCACATGAAATATAAAGGAAACATTGGTTTGAAACAGGTGAAACATGACTCTGAAACGTGAATGTTGCATTTGTTGGTTTGAATAAAACTATGCCATGATTATACTTGTTAGGGCAATAAACATGTTTATCGGTAATGCAAATGAGTTAGAAATGTTTAGCATGAAATTTGGAGCAAGTATTGTATTCAAAAGTTTCTTAAAATTTGCTTTTAAAAATAATATAGAAAAATAACCTTTTGAATTAAAATGAACTTTGAATCTTTATTTCAAAATCTAGTGGAAGTTTTAAAATGTACCTTAAAGCAAAGTTGTAGAGAATCAAATTTTAAACAACTTTTGTTTTGGGGTCAAGATTTGAAAATGCCATTCTCTAGTTCAAATTTGAATTTGGGGGCTATTTGGGTAAAGTTTGATTTGAAAAATAAAAAGAAAATTCGGCTTTTACCTTTAGCAGGCTGCCGCTCCCTTTCTGGCCCACTTCGCGAAGCCGGCCTAGCTCCACGTCCGTGCTCGCCTCCCCGCCTGCGTGCGCGCCTGCGCCTAACCACGACAGCAGGTGTTATCATTGCATGAAATATAAGCCCTTTTAATTTTAAACTTGAAAAGCAATTATTTAGAACCCTAACTTTGATTGTAGGTGCCAAAAGGTGGTGTACTCTTGGGTAATAGTAATTTTAAATAATCAAGAATAAATTAACATGATTTTTGGAGCAACTCATGAATTCAAATTTACCTCAAATTTTGCTTTAAAATATTCTAAACAAATGAATTTCTGTTTAGCAATTTAGCTTTAAATCCCAAATTCAAAATCTATTGAGAATTTTGAAAAGTGCCCTACATGAAAGTTGTAGAGAATTAAATTTTGAACAACTTTTATTTTGGGCCAAAGTTCTGAAAACCTCTTTTTTATCTTCAAATTCAAATTTGAAACCAATAAAGAAATATGAAAATATTATTTATAAAAGAAAAATCAGTTTTCACTTTCGTGGGCCGTGGCCTCCTTTTCGGCCCAGCAGCGCTGGCAGCCCGGCCCGCACCCCGCGCCGGCTTCCTCCCGCGCGCGTGCGCCCACGCGCGACGCCGTGGCGCCGCGGCAGGACTCGGTCGCCGCGTGGCCGAGCGACGGCGACGCCGCGCGACACGGGCCCTGGTGGCCCCCGCGTCCCCCGCGCCCGCTTACCCCCCCTCCACGCGCTCGCCCGCCTTGGCTGCTCCCTCCATTCCCTCCTCTCGCTCCGCAGCCGCTCACCAGCAGCAGCCGCACCTCGCCGCGCCATTGCCGGCTCCCGAAGCTCCGCCACCGCCGTACGCGCCCGTGGCTGCTTCTCCGGCCGATTCCTCCCGGCCTCAGCTCCGCCCCGCTTCCCTCCATCTCGTGCTCGCCTCCACTCCGCCGCTCGAGCTCAGGTGAGGGCCAATTGGCCGCTTCCCTCCTCCACTGCCGCCATGGCCGCCGTTGGCCGGCGCACATGGCCGGAGCTCCCTAACCCTCCACGCCTCCTCCGGTCTTGAGCATCAGCTTCCCCTTCGCCTCGCGGTGCTCGCGCTCGCCTTCTCGGCCGCTCCCGTGGCCTGCATTGGCCGGCCGACGAGCTCCAGCGCCGCCGTGCCGCCATCTCCGCCGGCGAGCCTCCTCCGGAGCTCTCGCGCCGCTCGAAGTTGGTGCGCTGGGTGTGCCTCGGTGCGGGGAGCAAGTTGGTGCCCTCCCCGTCGCCGGAGACCTCACCGGCGGCGAGTTTGCCACAGGTCAGCGCCTCCCCCGCGCTGCTCCGGCTGGCAAGTGGGCCCCGTTGACCCGAGGGTCCCGCGTGTCAGCGCGTGAGGGTGCACTGCACCGGGTGCATCCAGCGTTTTCACCGGCGGATTTTTAAAAGAATTATGGAAAATGATTTCTCAGAATTTATGAAATAGCTTTAAAAAATCATATCTCCAGATCTATAGCTCCAAAAATTGTGAAACAAATTTTGAAATGTTCCTCTTGAATAGATCTACAGTTTAAAAATAATTCATGTTAATTTTGTGACACTTTTCTGTGCAAATTTATTTAATTGCTATAAATGCTGATATCTTAGAAAATATGTAGTAAATAAAATAATAGTGGGAAAAATATGATTCTTGTTGAATTAATCTTTCTTAGTGATGTACTTCCTAGAAAAAATACTTGTGAAGTATGTTCTGTAAAAGATTATTGAGGTGTAGTTCAAACGCTTTTAATTGATAATCTTTGTTATTTTTAGTAGAGAGCTAAATTTGTATAGAACATACATGTGATAATTTTTGTAGTATGTTAGTTTACTGTAAGTAACATAGGAAAAATATGAAATCTGTTGTTTGATACTTTTTCTAGTACAAAATAATTTCATGCTCATATTTATGCTATAACTTGTTTATTTTGTATAGGCAGTTTTACATATTCAATTCTCTTGAAAATTTAGTTGTAGGTTAGATAGGGTAAGTGTAAGCTACTGTAATTTTTGTAGATTTTTATCTACACCAGAAATAGGTGTTGCTATGTAACCCTAGTTAAATAGGGAATAAAGATTATTCGTTATGAGAAATTAAGAGTAATAAATTATGTTTGGTGTATCTTTGAAGCATCAATATGTCTTGCTGATGTTGTTGGATGAGTTAGATTGGTAAGATTTGGTAACTTAGGTTCACTTGTATGTGAGAATAATAAGGTGCATGTTTTAGGGTATATGTTCTTGGATGACGTGGACTACCTTGTAGAAGATATAATTATATCCAAACTGCTCATTCCATGTGCTCATCTGCATGTCATGTCATCAAAGCATTCCACCGTAATCCGATGCATCATTCGCATGTTTGCTTATGCACTTGCATCATACAGGATCGCATGAGGAGTCGCAGGTAGCAGTACCGGAGGAGCAGGCTTGGACGGATCAGCAGGAGCCTCAGGCACAGGAGGTGCCCGAGGAAGAAGAACCAGGCGAGGAGCTGCCCGAGTGCGTAGACCACCATCCTAGCTCATTCGAAAGAGGCAAGCCCCGGAGCATTTTAAGTCTCCTACTTTATAAAAGCAATTCTTTACTACATGAGTTATAGGTATATATATTGTTGCACTAAGTTTAGGAGTTGAGTGAAACTGTTGTTGCATTATTATCCTTGTCTACCTGATTACCTTTTACCCTGTTAGGTCAGGATCGAATAAATTGCTTAGCCATGCTTAGACCGGTAGAAGTCGGGTGATTTCCGGTCACCTACGAGTTATAGGTGGATACCAGGTTATGGTTAGCTGTAATTGTGATCATGAAAAGTAACCAAGTGTTGATGGATAAACGGAGACCGGGCGGAGTCTTATAGGGTTTTGGACTATAGTGATTCCGTCTGTGTCGGTTAAGGACCGATCGTTGCTCGTCCCTCTTGTCATGTTGAACGCATGCCTCACATTTAGCTGGCCGAATAAAGTACCTTTCGACCGCGAAGCTAGTGACACTATTTCGAGCTGGGATAAACTCAGGTTGGCAGACTGGTGCTGAAGGGGTGTAACGGGGACGCGAAGAGTGAGCCCAAGGTGCGTCCTGGCAGTCGGGCGGTCCCTGGGTAGTGCGATCCATGATTGTTATCCCGCGGCTTCTTGGAAAGTGTCATTGGTGATCTAAGCGACCCTGACGGGGGAAGCGTGGTTTGTGTGAGGAATAAATCTCCAGCTAGATAGGAATTCGATTCGAATCGCCGTCGCTCCCGGTTAGTGAGCACTTGACTCGAGCTACGGCATCGTAGTAACAGTAATGGAACACTGATGGTTAAGTGAATGATGTTGGAAATGCTAAACCTGATATGGTACTTTAGATGTTAATGATGAATCAAGTGATTGCTTTAGTAATAGGTGCTTACTTATCTGGAATAGGTTATAATAAAATGATGCAAAAAGTACTTATTTTAGTTACTCATAATAACTTATGCTTTTCACAAATGAGTCAAGCCAGTACACTGTATAAAGCCTTGCATGCTCCTTGGTGTTAGTTATTTCTGGTTTATGATGGGTAAGTCTAGCTGAGTACATTCTCGTACTCAGAGCGTTGTTCCCATTGTTGTTGCAGATGGTCAGATGTACTATGGGTACTGCTCCAACTGTCTGTATCCGGCGATGGGTGACAACTAGGACCTTGGGCAATGGTCACTCTGTTCGTCTTATCTAATGCTTTTGTGGACCATGACTATCTACTGGCACTGTATTTGAACTAAGTGTGTGTGTTTAAAACTGCTTGCTTCCGCTATGTTATCTGGAACTATGTTGTAATAACTTTTATTCTGAACTCCGATGTATTCCACTTTTATTGTGAACTTTATGTATCATGTGAACTGTGGCTGCTAAATCAGTACGATCTTAGTTGTATGTTGGTTGGTTTGAAATCCCTCGTGATTTCACGGAATCTCGGGTTATACGGGTTTAAGTTTGATAAATTATCTGCCTCGGTGGAAGATTTTCTTACTTAATCTCGTATAATTACGTTGATCCGTTACAGCTGGTATCAGAGCATGGTTTAGCATGTTACTGTTCACATGAGTATTTAAAAACAAAACTGTGTTTTCAACTAAGCTTTTAAACTTAAGAGTGTGCCAGTGGTCATATCCTTTATGCCCAGTAATGACTCTAGGTGGCTTAATTAAGTACTAACTTGGGGGTTTGCATCATATTTTAAATTTCGTCGCTCATACGGCGTGCTATTGTATGAGTGCCATTCATTTGAGTGGTAATGTATGGATCAATTACCTCTACGCTTGGGTAAGTGAAAGTTGTGAGAGCATGGTCGGATACACTGCCGATCTAGGGGAGTGCTTATGTGATACCAAAACACTTACGTGCCATGCGCATATTCGTATAAGGGTATCCAAATTGTGGGAATTCCGTCATGCGGTGACGATGCCGTCAATAGGACGATGATTCGGGTAGTTGTTACCGTTATACTCGTATCTGGGGATGCGTGTAGAGCGAGTAGCTTACTTTACTGCTTTCTTGCATATTTTCATACTATGAGGTTTGGGCTGAAGTGACTTTCTGCAGGTACATAACAGCGCTTTCGAGTAGTACGTATTAGTTACGTTACAAGAGATCGTTGTATGCCACCGTTTATTCCGTTAGTAGTTATTGATTTTCTAAGTTTGTGAGGACGTACGAAACGTGCATGCATCATGTTGTGCATTTCATTCATGGCATTGTTCCTCCCCTTATAAGTTGATTATCTCATTTTGATAAAAATGCCAACTTAAAAATCTGTTCTCACCACGGTAATAAAATTTTGCTATAGATGGCACGTACCAAGCAAACAGCCCGCAAGTCCACCGGTAGAGCTCCCCATCATCAGCTTGCTCCACGCACTCGTCAGTGCCACACTTTCCTTGGAGAGTTTGGGATGCCTACGCTCTTGTGGAGAGTGCTCAGCTATGTAGGCTATCCTGATGGAATGGAGCCCCGCTACTTTTGGTCGAATGAGCGGTTGGGGGAAGGACTTTTGGTGACTGTGGAAGCAGTAGTTCGTCCCTGAGGTGATGGTTCTGAGTGGACCGGTTGGCGTTTTGAGTCAACTGGCAGGACCGCTGAAGAAGCAGCTAAGAGGGCAGCCTTTGGGATCCTGAGGGATATCATGGATCGCTTTCCTCAGGAGTTGGCAGCAGCTATAGTTAGAGTCTTTCCGAGGGGCAACCCCTCCACTGACTCGTGGCAGCAGGCAAGAGGAAGATCCCTGGAGATTAGCGCAGCAGAAGCACAAAACAGTGACAACCCCGCTATGAGTTCCATGTTCGCAGTGATGAAGGCCTTCGATGGAGTGGAAGGTAGTCTGAGACGTGTGTCTGGTGCTCTTGGTCAGGCTCGTGACGACTGACGTCAGCTTCAGAGAGATCACGATGTCGAGATTGAGAGGCTCACCGCAGATATGGCTCAGTTGACCCGTCAGAGGGATCAGGCTACCTAGAGGACTGTAGTGTTCGAGGTTGATGTGCGTGCCCTGAGAGAGCAGGTTGGGCGACTGACCACCGCCAACAGGAATGCTGAGCGCATGTTGACTCATGTGCTCCATTAGAGGAATGAAGCCTGGTCTGCAGAGAATGTGTTGAGGGCTAGACAGTTTGAGCTAGAGCAACAGCTGGCCGATGCAGAGGAATATAATGACAACCTGCATGAGGAGGTTCATCGGCTGAACAATCAACTCAACCCCTATGTTCCTCCTGGTGTGGCAGAGATGGATTTGGATGAAGACGAAGATCTTGAAGAGCCCGAGGCACCAGCTGGGGAGCACAACGACGCTGCAGATGGCGACAACGCCAACGTCTCTGACTTAGATAGCGACCACAATGAGTAGACTAGTAGCTGTTGCGCTAGCTACTAGGTTCCGTCTGCATGATCTTTTGCTTTGTTGGCACGTTGGGCATGTAATAATGAGTAGAAAGACTAAGGCCTTGATGTAATGTTGGAAAACTTGGATATGTTTGTGGCGGTATCCGAACGTCAAAAGTCCAGTGTATGTATGCTGGCAACTTGGTTGTAATGGACGCGATGTGTGCGCTTTAAGTAATATAATTAGTGATGTTATGTTAATTGGAATAACTTATTGTGCCCCTGTTTTATTGTATGAACTTATTCTCTCCAGTGAATTTAGTTTGGCATAATTTTTCATTCGGTCGCAATTTCTACAACATCACCTAATAATTACTGTTGCTGAAACATGCAGATGCCGAACACTCGTCGTACCGTGTATGGTGCCGCTGAGGCTGGTGGCAGTGCAGCTGGTAATGATGACCGTGATCCACCACCGCCTCCTCCACCCTACACTGCGGAATAGTTTTTCACACAATTTCTTGGAAGCCAACGCAACATGGAGAGCATGCAACAGAATATGGAAGCTGCGTTGCGTAGTATCGCAGATAACACCCGTCGGGGGATAAACCCGGGTGGGCACGAAGCAAATCAGTACAGCAATTTCAAGGATTTCATGGATACCCGTCCACCGATCTTCAAGGAAGCCACAGAACCCTTGGATGTAGAAGAGTGGATTAACACTATGGAAGACAAGTTCCGTGTCTTGAGGATGACTGAAGTGTTGAAGACTGAGTATGCAACTCATCAGCTTCAAGGTCCGCCAGGAATGTGGTGGAAGCATCACCGCACCACTTTTCCTCCCCACGCCCATATCACTTGGAGGGAGTTCACTGAAGCCTTCCGTGGAACATACATTCCACCTGGTCTGACAGAGATGAAGCTTGGGGAATTCCTGGCACTGAATCAAGGCACGAAGACTGTAACTCAATATCTGCATGCATTCAATAACCTGAGCCGTTATGCTCCTGATATGGTGAATACTGATGCCAAGAAGATCGCTAGCTTCAAGAGAGGCCTGAATCCCAAGATGATGAAACATGTGGGTACAAATATGAGGACTAGTTTCAACGACTTTGTTAGTGACTGCCTGAAGCAAGAGAAGAACAACAATGTTTATGCTGCTTCCAAGATCCGTAAGAGAGCTTTCGAGTCGGGTCCGTCCCAGTCTAGAGCCCCAGTGGCCAACCGTCCAGCTTATCGATCGCCTGCCCCAGGTGCAAGGTTTAGGCCACCGCAAAGAAAGAATCAGAATGCTCAGCAATCCCAGAGGAACCAGAAACCATTCAAGATGGCATTGCCTCAAGCGAAGGCAGGACAAGGCAGTTCATCTGGAACTGTGGCTCAAGTGAAGGGACCGTGCTTCAACTGCAACCAACCCAGACACTTTGCAAAGTTTTGTCCCTACCCTAAGAAACAGCAGACGTAGTATCAAGCTCGTGTGCACCACACCACCGTGGATGACATCCCGGAAGGAGAACCGGTGACAGCTGGTATGTTTTCTATCAACAATCATCCTGCAGTAGTCTTGTTTGATTCCGGATCATCCCATTCATTTGTAAGTCAAGCATTTGTTAAGAGACATGAGCAAAAGATAGTTGAATTGGAATGTGCATATAGAATCAGTTCAGCCGGGGCTGATCTGTTGACTAATCAGATAGTTCAGGGAGTAACCCTAAACATATCAAACCGGCAATATAAGCTTAATCTGATAGTCATGCCAGGGTTAGTTTTGGATGTGATCATGGGTATGAACTGGATGAATCAGATGGGAGTAGTAATTGATATTGGAGGAAGGAGTATCTCTCTTAAGGAACCAAGTGGGGAAGGCACCTTTCAGGTGGTCCTACCTCGGAAAGTAGACCTAGTGTAAGGTCCAAAAAGGCTAGAGGGGGGGTGAATAGCCTAATTAAAACTTCTACAAGAATTACTTAACCACAAGTTAGTACAAAAGGTGGCGGAGCAAAAAGCACTAGCTCTAACTAATTAAGCAAGCCACCTACACAAGTCTAGTACAAGGCTATCCACTAAACACAACAACAACAACAAGCTAGATATAAGAAGTAATACGAGAGAAGAGCTTCGAGTGATTATACCGCCGTGTAGAGATGAGAAGTACCAATTAATCAATCACACAAGAGAAATCCTCGGGAAGAGAATGACACAAGAATTTATCCCGAGGTTCACTTGCTTCCCGGCAAGCTACTCCTCGTTGTGGCGATACACCCACTTGTCGGTTCGCGAGCTAATCGACTATCAAGAGTCGAGCCCTCGGCGGGCACCGCACAACCGCACACAAGATGGGGATCCTCCAAGCCACGAGCTCCACTAGAGTATCCAATTCGCGAACTCCCGCGGGGAAGGATCAAGAACCCCTTACAACACTTGGTGAGGGCTCCAACAATCTCCAATTGCGAGCTCAATCACCTCCGCTGCACCAAGCCGTCTACCGTGTCGGGAAACACGGAAGAGTAACAAGAAATCCGCAGCAACTCGAAGATCAAGTGCCTCTAGAATGCAACTCTCAAGCAATGCACTTGAATCTCACTCAATCTCACTCAAGATGTGCAACCAAGCAAAGAGATTAGTGGAGGGGTTGTTCTCTAGCTCAAAGGATGTTTCTAGGTCTCAAAATGTGCAAGAGTTACCCTCAAACCCCGGCCACCATCTATTTATAACGAAGGGGTACGCAGCTAGCCGTTACGGGTGACGCAGCAGAAATCGCGCTGACCGGACGCTCTGGTCAGGGTGACCGGACGCGTCCGGTCACTACACGACAAACGTGAATAGTGCGCGTCAGAACTAGCCGTTGCCCTGACCGGACGCGCTCCTTCGATCGACCGGACGCTCGCACGCTCGGCGGGAGGGAGAGCGAACCCCAAACCCCATACTACCGTTCAAACACCACCGCCTTCGTAAAAGTGCTAACGCCACCAAGTGTACATCACCATGTGCATGTGTGTTAGCATTTCACAAACATTTTCCAAGGCGTTATGTTAGCTCTTTACTAGATCCTAAATGCATATGCTCAAGACATTGATCTAGTGGCACTTGATTCCCGAGCTAACCGTGATTTCCCCTCTTGATAGTCGGCTATGTATCCTAAACCCGGTCAATCACTTCTCTACTCATCTTAGACCGGCAAAAGGAAAACCCTATGGTTATACCTTTGCCTTGCGCTCTTAGATCCTTCTCTTTCACTTGATCATCAAGTCCATCATTTGATGTGCATTCCATTATGATCAACATTTCATGTTCATACACCATCTCTTTGTGATCTTGTGGCCACCACTCCTTGCCACGTACACCTTCATCACATGTGTTGCTTATGCCTAACTCAAAACACTTAACACATGGCATTAGCAACTTGGTGTCATTAATTACCAAAACCAAACTTGGGCTTTCAATCTCCCCCTTTTTGGTAATTGATGACAACCATCACAAAGATATAAAATGAAATCAATTTTCAATTTCGATAGTATTAGCTCCCCCTACATATGTGCTTCCATGAGTTTGGTTCAATTTTGCACATATGTATGAATTTGAAATTTGAGAGAGTTACTACTATCAAATTGATGCTAAGGTATATAGAATGGACCTTTGAAGCGTGATACCAATCGGAGTTGCCTTTATATACCATCCTTAGCATCGATGTAGCTATACACCACTTGTAATTCATCACTTGTAAAGATCACAAACACTAAAGTACCTCGTGAGATCAACATTAAGAGCAAAGGTGTCTAGATACTACTTGTAAAGCTACTCTTAACAAAACATCATTCAAGTTCTAATTATAGCAATCACCATACAAACATGAATATGAATTTAAGCTTAGCAATGCAACAATTCATCATTTTAATGCACATACAAATGCAACAAATAATTCATGAGCTTGCTCCCCCTACTTGTGTTCTCAATTTTAATGGATCCTTTTCCAAAGTCATTCTTCTTATACTTTCTCTCCCCCTTAGTAACTTTCTCTCCCCCTTAGTGACTAAACTTTTTATCTTTGTGACTTTTCTATCTTTGTGACTTTTCTCTCCCCCTTTGTTAACAATCACCAAAAAGGTGCCAATTTTAGTGAGAGTTAAGTCAATCAATATGAGGGAGTCCAAATTATGGTTCAATCTAGATCACTTGCCTAGAATATGTAATTCGGTTTGATCCAAGGACAAGCTTCTTCACACCTCATAAAGTATAAGGGTTATCTTGACCATGTTGAATTACACATCATGAGCTCATTTTCTAGATTCAACACTAGGTTTGCAAGCCCACAAACATGTCATATGCTACCACTAGATCATTCAAACATAGGAGCAATAGTGGTACCATACATACATCAAAATCATTTGATTTTCATGAATGAGCCTATTTGTCATGCAAATATGTCTATATGTTCTAAACATGTCCTTAGCAAAGTATGAATGATATGCCAAACAACTTTACCTTGCTATGTCGGAGGAGAGGCATGTCATTTTAAGAATGTGGGGGTGCACTCATTTCAAGTTGGAGAAGTCAAGTATGTTCAATTCATTCTTCAACTTGTAAAACCTTTTCTCATCAAGTGGTTTTGTAAAGATATCGGCTAGTTGATCTTCGGTGCCAATGCTCTCAATGCTAATATCACCCTTTTGTTGATGGTCTCTTATGAAGTGATGCCTTATGTCAATGTGCTTCGTTCTTGAATGTTGAACCGGATTTTGTGTCATCTTGATTGCACTTTCATTGTCACAAAACAATGGCACATTCTTGAACTTGATTCCAAAATCATTCAAAGTGGCCTTCATCCAAAGTAATTGTGCACAACAACTACCGACACTAATGTATTCGGCCTCGGCGGTAGATAGTGCAACACTATTTTATTTCTTTGATGACCATGAAACAAGAGACCTTCCTAGCAATTGACAAGTACCACTTGTGCTCATTCTATCAATCTTGCAACCACCATAGTCGGAGTCCGAATATCCAATTAACTCAAAATTAGACCCCTTTGGAAACCATAATCCAACATCATGAGTGCCCTTAAGATATCTCAATATCCTCTTGGTTGCTTTCAAGTGACTTTCTCTAGGTGAAGCTTGATATCTTGCACATTTGCACACACTAAACATCACATCCGGCCTAGAAGCGGTGACATAGAGCAAACTTCCAATCATAGACCGGTATTGCTTTTGATCTACCATGTTGCCACTAGCATCAACACCTAATTGATCATTAGTGCCCATTGGTGTACTCATTGGCTTAGCATCTTGCAATCCAAACTTCTTGATCATGTCCTTGATGTACTTCCCTTGACTTACAAAAGTGCCATTCTTTATTTGCTTGATTTGAAGTCCAAGAAAGTAACTAAGCTCTCCAATCATAGACATCTCAAACTCTTTTGCCATCATATTTCCAAACTCTTCACAAAAGTCTTGATTAGTTGATCCAAAAATAATGTCATCCACATAGATTTGCAACACAAACAAGTCATTTTCAATTTTCTTGGTGAAGAGAGTGGTGTCAACCTTTCCCATCTTGAACCCTTTAGAGAGAAGAAAGTCCCTCAATCTCTCATACCATGCTCTAGGTGCTTGCTTCAAACCATACAATGCCTTCTTGAGCTTGTAAACATGGTTGGGCTTCTTGTCATCTTCAAAACCAGGAGGTTGCTCAACATAAACTTCTTCATTGATGTAGCCATTGAGAAATGCACTTTTGACATCCATTTGATAGAGCTTGATGTTATGTGCACAAGCATATGCTAATAAGATTCTAATTGCCTCCAATCTTGCAACCGGCGCATATGTTTCTCCAAAGTCAAGACCCTCAACTTGAGTGTATCCTTGTGCTACTAATCTTGCTTTGTTCCTCACAACCATGCCATCTTGATCTTGCTTGTTTCTAAAGACCCACTTAGTACCAATCACATTGTAGTTCTTTGGCCTCTCAACAAGTTCCCAAACTTGATTTCTAGTGAAGTTGTTTAACTCTTCATGCATGGCATTTACCCAATCGGAATCCTTCAATGCATCTTCTATCTTCTTAGGTTCTTCAAGTGACACAAATGAGTAATGCTCACAAAAGGATGCTAGCCTTGATCTAGTTTGAACACCACTTTGAATTCCACCAATGATTTGGTCCAACGGATGATCTCTTGCAATGCTAGTGGGTTGGAGTATTGGGAGTTGATTACTTCCACTTGCTTGACTTAGATCTTGAGCTTCATCATGAGTACCACTTGAGCTTGCTTGATTTGTATCAATTTACACACTTTGGTTGATCACATGAATATCATCATCATCAACTTGCCTTGGCCTAACATCACCAATGTCCATATTCTTCATTGCATTTGCCAATTGGTCTCCTCTTACGTCATCAAGGTTTTGAGCTTCATTTTGAGATCCTTGGGTTTCATCAAACTCAACATCATGAACTTCTTCCAAGGTGCCATTTGTGAGATTCCAAACTCTATATGCTTTGCTTGTGGTAGAATAACCAAGTAAGAACCCTTCATCACATTTCTTTTCAAACTTGCTCAATCTAGTGCCTTTCTTGAGAATATAGCATTTGCAACCAAACACTCTAAAGTATGCAATGTTGGGCTTTCTTCCATTCAATAGCTCATATGGTGTCTTCCCAAGCTTCCCATGGCAATAGAGACGGTTGCTACAATAGCAAGCCGTGTTGATAGCTTCACTCCAAAATGAATGACTCACATTGTATTCACTAAGCATTGATCTAGCCATGTCAATCAAAGTTCTATTCTTTCTTTCAACTACACCATTTGATTGAGGAGTGTATGTTGGTGAGAATTGATGTCCAATACCGAGATCATCACATAAATCTTCAATTCTTGTGTTCTTGAACTCACTACCATTGTCACTTCTAATCTTCTTGATGGTGATTTCAAACTCATTTTGCACTCTTTTGACAAAAGACTTGAATAGATCATAAACATCACTCTTGTCATAGAGAAAGAACACCCAAGTGTATCTAGTGTAGTCATCAACAATCACAAAACCATACTTGTTGCCACCAATGCTAGTGTATGTTGTTGGCCCAAACAAGTCCATGTGCAATAGCTCAAATGCCTTTGATGTGCTCATTTCACTCTTTCTAGGATGTGCATTTCCCACTTGTTTGCCGGCTTGACAAGCACTACAAGGTTTATCCTTCTCAAAAGTCACATCTTTCAAGCCTCTAACTAAGTCATGTCTCAAAAGTTTGTTCAATTGTTTCATTCCAACATGACCAAGCCTTCTATGCCACAACCAACCCATACTAGATTTGCTAAGCAAGCATGATGTCAATTGTGTCTCACTATCATTGAAGTCAATCAAGTACAGGCTACCATGTCTAAATCCTTTGAATATCAAATTTGATCCATCAACACTAATGACTTCAACATCATCACTACCAAATATGCACTTGAAGCCAAGATCACAAAGTTGTGCCACCGATAATAGATTGAAATCCAAGCTCTCAACTAGCAACACATTGGATATGCTCATGTCATTTGAGATAGCAATTTTACCAAGCCCCTTGACCTTGCCTTTCTTGTTGTTGCCAAAAGTGATAGCATCAAAACCACCATTTTGACTTGTATTAATAGATTTGAACATACAAGAATCTCCGGTCATATGTTGAGTGCACCCACTATCAAGCACCCAATGCCTTCCTCCGGCTTTGTAATTGACCTACAAGATAAGATCAATTCCTTTTAGGTACCCAAACTTGTTTGGGTCCTCCAAGGTTAGTGACCAAGCTCTTTGGTACCCAAATGACTTTCTTCTTTGAGCCCATCCATGGTGTACCAATGAACTTAGCATGAACACCCTTTATACCCTTGGTAAGTATATAGAAAGAATCAAACTTAATTGAGGATACATTAGCATTGGATTTCTTGTTCATGCATTGTTGCTCTATGTGACCAACTTGCTTGCAACTTTTGCAATAGCTACCATTGTTCTTCACAAAACGAGTCTTGTGAGGAGCAAAAGCGGCCTTGCCTTTTTTGGGGTTATAGCCCAATCCCTCTTTGTAGAGAGAAGCTCTTTGGCTACCCAAGCACATAAGCAAGCGGTCCTCACCACCATAAGCCTTAGCTAAGGTGTGATTGAGCTCTTTTACCTCCTTCTTGAGATTTTCATTCTCAACTATTAGTGTGGAGTCACAAGTGAGACCGTCACTACTAGATGAGGATGATGTAGATGAGCTACATGAAGGGTTAGTGGGAGCAACAACAATAGGCTTATGACAAGATTCATCAATTATATCACAAGATATGTCTATGTTGCAAGTTTTAGCTTTCTCAACATTAGTTGGCATGTTTTCACATTTTTCAACTAGAGAGGAATGAGCTTCTTCAAGCTTAGTGTGAGACTTTTGAAGCTTCTTATGGTCTACCTTTAGACGCTCATAAGATGCCCTAAGCTCATCAAGTTCTTGCATAAGGTTTTTCTTTTCCTTAAGCAAGCTCTTGCACTCCTTTCTAGATTCTTTAAAATGTTGAGTGCAATCTTCTAGCATAGTGATTAGTTTATCTTTAGTGAATTCTTCTTCATCACTATCACTATCACTAGCATTATCATGATCACTCTCATCATCGGATGATACCTTAGCGGCCTTAGCCATGAAGCACGATGGAGTGTCGAAGAGGGAGACCTTCTCTTGAATAGCAATACTAGCATGTCCCTTCTTCTTGCTCTTGTTGTTATCCTCATCATCACTTGATGAATCATCACTATCCCATGTAGCAACATGAGAATCATTCTTCTTCTTATGAGAGCTCTCCTTCTTTTCTTGCTTCTTCTTTTGCTTCTTCCTTTCCTTCTTGATAGCATCTTCATCATCACTATCATAAGGACACTTTGCAATGAGATGGTCCTTGCTATGGCATCTAAAGCATCTCATGGTATGCTCATTCTTCTTGGATGAGTTCTTCCTCCTTCTTGCACGAAAGCCTTTCTTCTTCATGAATTTGCCAAATTGCTTGACAAAGAGAGCCATCTTCTCATCAATGTCATCACTATCACAAAAGCTTGAGTCTTCATCACTTGTTGATTCAATCTTGGATTTTCCCTTGGATGTGGTGGCTTTGAATGCCACACTCTTCTTCTTCTCATCATCCTTCTTCTCATTTTCCTTCTTTTTCTTGACCAACTCATCCTTCTCATCATCTTCTCTATATGAATCATCGGTCATCACTTCTTGAAATATTTGTTGAGGAGTTGAATCCTTCAATGTAGTCCTCACTAGCACGGTGATCAATGTATCAAACCTCTTGGGCAAGCTTCTCAAGAACTTCATAGAGAATTGGTTGTCCTTGACTTCCTCACCAAGTGCCTTGAGCTCATTGACAATGACTTGCAATCTATGAAACATTTCCGGTACACTCTCATCTTCTTGCATCTTGAAGCTAGAAAACTTTTCTTGCAAGATATATGCTTTAGCGGTCTTTGTGCCTTCGGTGCCCTCAAATGTTTCTTCTAGCTTGGCCCAAGCATCATGTGCAACTTTTATATTTTTCACTTGCTCAAATGTCTTGTCATCTAATGCCTCATGAAGAGCACTAATGGCAATGTCATTGCATTGGAGCTTCTTCTCTTCCACCGGTGTAGGTGCTTCCGGATTAGCAACCTCAAATTTTGTTTCGGTGACCTTCCACACTTCTCTATTGATTGACTTGAGGTGTGCGGTCATCTTAACCTTCCAATATGCATAATTTGTGCCATCAAAGTGAGGTGCCTTCTTGGTATTGTTGATGTGCAAACTTAATTGAGCCATTTCTTCTTCACCGTAGGTTGTTAATCCTCAAATAAACGGTGCCTCGGCTCCGATACCACTTGTAAGGTCCAAAAAGGCTAGAGGGGGGGTGAATAGCCTAATTAAAACTTCTACAAGAATTACTTAACCACAAGTTAGTACAAAAGGTGGCGGAGCAAAAAGCACTAGCTCTAACTAATTAAGCAAGCCACCTACACAAGTCTAGTACAAGGCTATCCACTAAACACAACAACAACAAGCTAGATATAAGAAGTAATACGAGAGAAGAGCTTCGAGTGATTATACCGCCGTGTAGAGATGAGAAGTACCAATTAATCAATCACACAAGAGAAATCCTCGGGAAGAGAATGACACAAGAATTTATCCCGAGGTTCACTTGCTTCCCGGCAAGCTACTCCTCGTTGTGGCGATACACCCACTTGTCGGTTCGCGAGCTAATCGACTATCAAGAGTCGAGCCCTCGGCGGGCACCGCACAACCGCACACAAGATGGGGATCCTCCAAGCCACGAGCTCCACTAGAGTATCTAATTCGCGAACTCCCGCGGGGAAGGATCAAGAACCCCTTACAACACTTGGTGAGGGCTCCAACAATCTCCAATTGCGAGCTCAATCACCTCCGCTGCACCAAGCCGTCTACCGTGTCGGGAAACACGGAAGAGTAACAAGAAATCCGCAGCAACTCGAAGATCAAGTGCCTCTAGAATGCAACTCTCAAGCAATGCACTTGAATCTCACTCAATCTCACTCAAGATGTGCAACCAAGCAAAGAGATGAGTGGAGGGGTTGTTCTCTAGCTCAAAGGATGTTTCTAGGTCTCAAAATGTGCAAGAGTTACCCTCAAACCCCGGCCACCATCTATTTATAACGAAGGGGTACGCAGCTAGCCGTTACGGGTGACGCAACAGAAATCGCGCTGACCGGACGCTCTGGTCAGGGTGACCGGACGCGTCCGGTCACTACACGACAAACGTGAATAGTGCGCGTCAGAACTAGCCGTTGCCCTGACCGGACGCGCTCCTTCGATCGACCGGACGCTCGCACGCTCGGCGGGAGGGAGAGCGAACCCCAAACCCCATACTACCGTTCAAACACCACCGCCTTCGTAAAAGTGCTAACGCCACCAAGTGTACATCACCATGTGCATGTGTGTTAGCATTTCACAAACATTTTCCAAGGCGTTATGTTAGCTCTTTACTAGATCCTAAATGCATATGCTCAAGACATTGATCTAGTGGCACTTGATTCCCGAGCTAACCGTGATTTCCCCTCTTGATAGTCGGCTATGTATCCTAAACCCGGTCAATCACTTCTCTACTCATCTTAGACCGGAAAAAGGAAAACCCTATGGTTATACCTTTGCCTTGCGCTCTTAGATCCTTCTCTTTCACTTGATCATCAAGTCCATCATTTGATGTGCATTCCATTATGATCAACATTTCATGTTCATACACCATCTCTTTGTGATCTTGTGGCCACCACTCCTTGCCACGTACACCTTCATCACATGTGTTGCTTATGCCTAACTCAAAACACTTAACACATGGCATTAGCAACTTGGTGTCATTAATTACCAAAACCAAACTTGGGCTTTCACCTAGCTAGCACGACTTGTGCGGTCTAAACTACTCTGCTAGCCAAGATTCCAGTAGTCTGTGAATTCCCAGATGTGTTTCCAGATGAGTTACCTGGACTTCCACCAGACCGAGATGTTGAGTTTGCCATTGAGTTAATTCCGGGAACAGCACCGATCTCGAGAAGGCCCTATCGGATGCCTCCCAATGAGTTAGCAGAATTGAAGAAGCAACTTCAGGACTTGCTAAAGAAAGGTTTGATTCATCCTAGCTCGTCTGAATGGGGATGCCCCGCACTGTTTGTGAAAAAGAAAAAGGATAACTCCTTACGCATGTGCGTGGATTATCGGCCACTGAATGCAGTGACAATTAAAAACAAGTATCCTCTTCCTCAGATTGATATCTTGTTTGACCAATTGTCTAAAGCCAAAGTGTTCTCTAAGATAGATTTGAGGTCAGGGTATCATCAGATAAAGATTAGGCCGCAAGATGTGCCTAAGACTGCGTTCTCTACCAGATATGGTTTGTACGAGTATCTTGTCATGTCCTTCGGATTGACAAATGCTCCTGCATACTTTATGTATCTGATGAATTCCGTTTTCATGCTAGAATTTGACAAGTTTGTGATTGTATTCATTGATGACATTCTAATATACTCAGAGAATGAAGAAGATCACGCAGAACACCTCAGGATTGTCTTGACTAGACTCAGAGAACATCGACTGTATGCTAAGTTCAGCAAGTGTGAGTTCTGGCTTAGGACAGTTCCTTTTCTCGGCCACGTGTTGTCTGAAAATGGCATTTCCGTAGACCCTAGTAAGGTGCAAGAGGTTATGGACTGGAAGTCACCAACCACAGTTCATGAAGTTCGCAGTTTTGTTGGTTTAGCCGGTTACTATCGTCGCTTCATACCGGATTTCTCGAAGATTGCCAAACCAATGACAAGCCTGTTACAGAAGGATCATAAGTTTGTATGGACAGAGAAGTGCGAGGTAGCTTTCTGCACCTTGCGAAAGTTGTTGACCACTGCTCCTGTTTTGGCCCAACCGGATATAGAAAAGCCGTTTGATGTGTTCTGTGATGCATCTAAGAATGGGTTAGGATGTGTACTAATGCAAAATGGAAGGGTCATTGCCTATGCCTGACGACAATTGAGGAAGCATGAAGTTAACTATCCTACCCATGACTTGGAGCTTGCAACAGTGGTACATGCTCTAAAGATTTGGAGACACTACCTGCTGGGTAATGTGTGTAATATCTTTATAGATCATAAGAGTCTCAAATACATTTTTATCCAATCTGAGTTGAACATGCAACAAAGAAGATGGTTAGAGTTGATAAAGGACTATAATCTGAACGTGCACTATCATCCCAGGAAGGCTAATGTAGTAGCAGATGCACTGAGCAGAAAATCACATGCTATTGGTGTGCAACCGTTGTTTGAAGAAGGGTTCAATTTGTTACATCCTGCTGTGTTTCATAATGTTCAGATCAGTTGTACTCTGGAGAGCCGGATCATTGAAGGTCAGAAAACATATAAGGGAATATTTCATATCAAGGAGAAGATGAAGAGGGAACCCACCAAACACTTTTGAATGGATGACCAAGGAGTGTTATGGTTTAAGGATCGCCTGGTAGTACCCAAGGATAGAGAGCTTAAGAACAAGTTGATGGATGAGGCCCATCATTCTAAGCTATCTATTCACCCTGAAAGTAGTAAGATGTACCAGGAGTTGCGACCCCGTTATTGTTGGACTAAGATGAAAAAGGAGATTGCAGCATACGTTGCTCATTGCGACATGTGTTGTAGAGTTAAAGTTCTTCACATGAGACCTGCAGGACTTCTGCAACCCTTGTCTGTACCCGATTGGAAATGGGATGATATAAGTATGGATTTTATCACTGGTCTTCCCACCACACAGAAGGGACATGATTCGATTTCGGTAATAGTAGATCGTCTTACCAAGTCAGCTCACTTTCTGCCAGTTAAGACAACATTCCGACCACCTCAATATGAAGAAAAGTATATTGCGGAGATTGTTCGATTACATGGTATACCAAAAACGATCGTGTCTGATCGTGGTTCACAGTTTACCTCTCATTTTTGGGAACATCTTCATAAAAGGATTGGGCACTAGTTTGATTCGTAGTACGGCTTACCATCCACAGACAGACGGGCAGACAGAACGAGTTAATGTTGTACTTGAAGATATGAGTTTGATCTTTCCCGTCTTTCACGTATCCCAGTTAAAGAAGTGTCTGCGTGTTCCAGAAGAGAGAATAGAACCTTAGGGTATTCGGATCAAGGCAGACTTGGAATATCGTGAACAACCGGCTCGAGTTCTGGATACTAAGGACCGAGTCACTCGAAATAAAGTGGTAACAACCTACAAGATTCAGTGGAGCCATCATGATGAGAGTGATGCTTCGTGGGAAACGGGAGAATATCTTCAAACCGCGTATAAGGATTTTTACAATAAATGGATCGTAACTTAAAATCTCGGGACGAGATTCTTATAAGGGGGGAGGGTTGTAACACCCCTGGGTGTTAAGCATGCATTAACATCCAAAGCATTAGTCATAAGCATCACATACATGGTTATCATTGCATGAAATATAAGCCCTTTTAATTTTAAACTTGAAAAGCAATTATTTAGAACCCTAACTTTGATTGTAGGTGCCAAAAGGTGGTGTACTCTTGGGTAATAGTAATTTTAAATAATCAAGAATAAATTAACATGATTTTTGGAGCAACTCTTGAATTCAAATTTACCTCAAATTTTGCTTTAAAATATTCTAAACAAATGGATTTCTGTTTAGCAATTTAGCTTTAAATCCCAAATTCAAAATCTATTGAGAATTTTGAAAAGTGCCCTACATGAAAGTTGTAGAGAATTAAATTTTGAACAACTTTTATTTTGGGCCAAAGTTCTGAAAACCTCTTTTTCATCTTCAAATTCAAATTTGAAACCAATAAAGAAATCTGAAAATATTATTTATAAAAGAAAAATCGGTTTTCACTTTCGTGGGCCGCGGCCTCTTTTTCGGCCCAGCAGCGCTGGCAGCCCGGCCCGCGCCCCGCGCCGGCTTCCTCCCGCGCGCGCGCCCGCGCGCAACGCCGTGGCGCCGTGGCAGGACTCGGCCACCGCATGGCCGAGCGACGGCGACGTCGCGCGACACGCGCCCTGGTGGCCCTCGCGTCCCCCGCGCCCGCTTACCCCCCCTCCACGCGCTCGCCCCGCCTTGGCTGCTCCCTCCATTCCCTCCTCTCGCTCTGCAGCCGCTCGCCAGCAGCAGCCGCGCCTCGCCGCACCATTGCCGGCTCCCGAAGCTCCGCCACCGCCGTACGCGCCCGTGGCTGCTTCTACGGCCGATTCCTCCCGGCCTCAGCTCCGCCCCGCTTCCCTCCACCTCGTGCTCGCCTCCACTCCGCCGCTCGAGCTCAGGTGAGGGCCAATTGGCCGCTTCCCTCCTCCACTGCCGCCATGGCCGCCGTTGGCCGGCGCACATGGCCGGAGCTCCCTAACCCTCCACGCCTCCTCTGGTCTTGAGCATCAGCTTCCCCTTCGCCTCGCGGTGCTCGCGCTCGCCTTCTCGGCCGCTCCCGTGGCCTGCATTGGCCGGCTGACGAGCTCCAGCGCCGTCGTGCCGCCATCTTCGCCGGCGAGCCTCCTTCGGAGATCCCGCGCCGCTCGGAGTTGGTGCGCTGGGTGCGCCTCGGTGCGGGGAGCACGTTGGTGCCCTCCCCGTCACCGGAGACCTCACCGGCGGCGAGTTTGCCACCGGTCAGCGCCTCCCCCGCGCTGCTCCGGCTGGCAAGTGGGCCCCGTTGACCCAAGGGACCCGCGTGTCAGCACGTGTGGGTGCACTGCACCGAGTGCATCCAGCGTTTTCACCGGCGGATTTTTAAAAGAATTATGGAAAATGATTTCTCAGAATTTATGAAATAGCTTTGAAAAATCATATCTCCAGATCTATAGCTCCAAAAATTGTGAAACAAATTTTGAAATGTTCCTCTTGAATAGATCTACAGTTTAAAAATAATTCATGTTAATTTTGTGACACTTTTCTGTGCAAATTTATTTAATTGCTATAAATGCTGATATCTTAGAAAATATGTAGTAAATAAAATAATAGTGGGAAAAATGTGATTCTTGTTGCATTAGTCTTTCTTAGTGATGTACTTCCTAGGAAAAATACTTGTGAAGTATGTTCTATAAAATATTATTGAGGTGTAGTTCAAATGCTTTTAATTGATAATCTTTGTTATTTTTAGTAGATAGATAATTTTTGTAGTATGTTAGTTTACTGTAAGTAACATAGGAAAAATGTGAAATCTATTGTTTGATACTTTTTCTGGTACAAAATAATTTCATGCTCATATTTATGCTATAACTTGTTTATTCTGTACAGGCAGTTTTACATATTCAATTCTCATAAAAATTTAGTAGTAGGTTAGTTAGGGTAAGAGTAAGCTATTGTAATTTTTGTAAATTTTTATCTACACTAGAAATAGGTGTTGCTATGTAACCCTAGTTAAATAGGGAATAAAAGATTATTCTTTATGAGAAATTAAGAGTAATAAATTATGTTTGGTGTATCTTTGAAGCATCAATATGTCTTGCTGATGTTGTTGGATGAGTTAGATTGGTAAGATTTGGTAACTTAGGTTCACTCGTATGTGTAGGTGATGTGCTAACTAGTAGAATAATAAGGTGCATGTTTTAGGGTATATGTTCTTAGATGACGTGGACTACCTTGTAGAAGATGTAGTTATATCCAAACTGCTCATTCCATGTGCTCATCTGCATGTCATGTCATCAAAGCATTCCACCGTAATCCGATGCATCATTCGCATGTTTGCTTATGCACTTGCATCATACAGGATCGCAGGAGGAGTCATAGGTAGCAGTACCGGAGGAGTAGGCTTGGACGGATCAGCAGGAGCCTCAGGCACAGGAGGTGCCTGAGGAAGAAGAACCAGGCGAGGAGCTGCCTGAGTGCGTAGACCACCATCCTAGCTCGTTCGAAAGAGGCAAGCCCCGGAGCATTTTACGTCTCCTACTTTATAAAAACAATTCTTTACTACATGAGTTATAGATATATATTGTTGCACTAAGTTTAGGAGTTGGGTGAAACCGTTGTTGCATTATTATCCTTGTCTACCTGATTACCTTTTACCCTGTTAGGTCAGGATCGAATAAATTGCTTAGCCATGCTTAGACTGGTAGAAGTCGGGTGATTTCCAGTCACCTGCGAGTTATAGGTGGATACCAGGTTATGGTTAGCTGTAATTGTGATCATAAAAAGTAACCAAGTGTTGACGGATAAACGGAGACCGGGTGGAGTCTTATAGGGTTTTGGACTATAGTGATTCCGTCTGTGTCGGTTAAGGATTGATCATTGCTCGTCCCTCTTGTCATGTTGAACGCATGCCTCACATTTAGCTGGCCGAATAAAGTACCTTTCGACCGCGAAGCTAGTGACACTATTTCGAGCCGGGATAAACTTGGGTTGGCAGACTGGTGCTGAAGGGGGTGTAACGGGGATGCGAAGAGTGAGCCCAAGGTGCGTCCTGGCAGTCGGGCGGTCCCTGGGTAGTGCGATCCATGATTGTTATCCCGCGGCTTCTTGGAAAGTGTCATTGGTGATCTAAGCGACCCTGAGTGGGGAAGCGTGGTTTGTGTGAGGAATAAATCTCCAGCTGGATAGGAATTCGATTCGAATCACCGTCGCTCCCGGTTAGTGAGCACTTGACTCGAGCTACGACCTCGTAGTAACAGTAATGGAACACTAATGGTTAAGTGAATGATGTTAGAAATGCTAAACCTGATATGGTACTTTAGATGTTAATGATGAATCAAGTGATTGCTTTAGTAATAGGTGCTTACTTATCTGGAATAGGTTATAATAAAATGATGCAAAAGTACTTATTTTAGTTACTCATAATAACTTATGCTTTTCGCAAACGAGTCAAGCCAGTCCACTGTATAAAGCCTTGCATGCTCCTTGGTGTCAGTTATTTCTGGTTTATGACGGGTAAGTCTAGCTGAGTACATTCTCGTACTCAGGGCGTTATTCCCATTGTTGTTGCAGATGGTTAGATGTACTATTGGTACTGCTCCAACTGTCTGTATCCGGCGATGGGCGACAACTAGGACCTTAGGCAATGGTCACTCTGTTCGTCTTATCTAATGCTTTTGTGGACCATGACTATCTACTGGCACTGTATTTGAACTAAGTGTGTGTGTTTAAAACTGCTTGCTTTCGCTATGTTATCTGGAACTATGTTGTAATAACTTTTATTCCGAACTCCGATGTATTCTACTTTTATTGTGAACTCTATGTATCATGTGAACTGTGGCTGCTAAATCAGTACGATCTTGGTTGTATGTTGGTTGGTTTGAAATCCCTCGTGATTTCACGGAATCTCGGGTTATACGGGTTTAAGTTTGATAAATAATCCACCTCGGTGGAAGATTTTCTTACTTAATCTCGTATAATTACGTTGATCCGTTACAGTAGGCAGCCACCGCGTGGCCGCCATGCACTGGTGACAGCGGCACCTGGCCGTCCAGTGGCCCCCGCACCCCACGCGCTCGCCTACTCCCTCCGTGCTCACTCCTATTCCCTCAATTCGCCCCACCGCAGCAGCAAGCCGAGCGGCTTCCGCCACCACCACGCGCCGCCGAGTCACCCGCCGGCGTCGTTCTCCGCCACCGCACCACCATTTCTCAATTCACCTTGCACACACCTCTGCCTCGCCTTCCTTCTTCTTGTGTTCACACCCTCGCCACCGAATTCGCTAGGGGTAAGGATCGATTGAGCTTCTTCTCCGCCGCGGCACCATGGCCGCCGTTCACAACCACACAAGGCTGGAGCCCCCTCCGCTCTCTCTCTCTCTCTCTTCTGTCTTGAGCATCATGGTCGTCTCTATGCCACGAAGCTCGTGCCTGCATCCGCGCGCCCAGGCATGGTCGGTAGCCGCGTGTGGTTGGCGAGCAGCGTTGCCGCTCCGCCATCACTGCCGGTAGGGCCGTACCGGAGCTCCACCGGCTCAACCATCTGGTGCACCTAGCTCGCCTCACTGTGGGGAGCACAGTGGTGCTCACCCCGAGGCCGGAGACCTCACCGACGGTGAGCTCTCGCCGCTGGTGGTTCTTCCCCCTCTCGAGTGTATGACATGTGGGACCTCAGGTCCCACTGTCAGTCACTGGTGACGAGTTTGGGTGCACTGCGCCGGGTTTGCTTAGCATTTCAGCGTGTGTTTTTGGAAAAGGATTTCAGAAATGATTTTCCAAAAAAATAGTTAAATGCTTGTTTATTTCATAACTCGAAAAATAATGGTCCAAATTTGTTGAAACAAATTTTGCTAGGTTCCTTATGAGTAGATCTACAGTTTAAAAATATGGGATGTAAAATTTGTGATACTTTTATATAGGGCATTATTTAATTCTTGTAATTGCTATTTTCTTACAAAATGCATAGTAAATCACATGTTGCTCAGAAAATATGGTTTCAGTTTTGTTCGTCTTTTTTTGTGATGTGCTTTGCATAAAAATATATGTCATGCATGTTTTGTAGAAAAATATTGATGTCTAGTTCAAGTGCCTTTATTGGTTGATTTTTGTTATTTTTGCTAGAGAGAAAAAATTAGTATAAAACATGCATATGATAATTTTTATACAGTGTTTGGTTACTGTGTAGAATATGGGAAAATACCAAATTTGTCGTTTGATACTTTTCATAGTACAAAATATTTTCATACTCATTTATCCCCCATAGCTTGTCATTTTTGTGTAGGCAGTTTTACTTATCCAATTGCCATGAAAATTTTATGGTAGGCTACTTATTGTATGACTATGCTACCGTAATTTTTATAGTTTTTTCTATACACTAGAAATATAGGTTGTTGTTGTTGTAACCCTAGTTTAAATTGAAATGAAATAATATTCTTTATGCATAATTAGTTTAATGGTGTAGCTTTGATGTATCTTTGAAGTGTCAAATCATTTGGTACTGTCACTTGACATGTTAGTATAGTTGTGGTGATGAAGTGTAGTAGCACTTGTGTAGGCCTACATGTTAGTTAGCGGAAAAGCAACGGTGGATAGTAGTAGAAGAGAATGCAGTAGATGACATGTACTCGTGGTACTTGTCCTTGGATGATGTTGACTACTTAGTAGAAAAGTGTTACCTCTATACCATCCAATGAATCTAAGTGTGTTCATCTCCATTGTATGCAATCACGATCATCATATACCATCGCATTCGATGCACCACTTACATATTTACTTATACGATTGCATCATAAAGGATCGCAGAAGGAGGTGCTGGTAGCAGTGCAAGAGAAGCAGGTCGGGGCGACCCACAGGAAATCCAGGCATAGGAGGTGCCAGAGGAAGAGGAGCAGGAGAGGACCTGCCCGAGTGCGTGGACCATCAACCTAATTCGTTCGAGCGACGCAAGCCCCGAAGCATTCTAAGTCACCTACTTTATAAAAGCAATTCTTTATATATGAGTTTTATATATTGTTGCATTAAGTTATAGTAGTTGTGTGAAACCGTTGATGTATTTATTACTATCCTTGCCTACCTTATTATATTCTCACCCTGATAGATTTAGGATCGAATACTGCTTAGCCCTGCTTAGACCAGTAGTGATCAGTGATTTCCGGTCACCTGCAATTATAGGTGGTTACTGGAATACTTTAGCTATGAAATGGATGATATCCTAGAAATAACCATGTGTTGATGGATAATTAGAGACCAGACGGAGAAGTTGGAGGCAACCAGATAGGGTTTTGGGGTGCTATTAGTTTTCCGTCAGTGTTGGTTGAGGACCGATCGTTGCTCGTCCTTCTTGTCATGTTGAACGCATGACTCACATTTAACTGGCCAAATATAGTACCTTTTGACCATGAAGCTAGTGGCATTATTCAGGCCAGAATCTACACAGGTGTGCGTACTGGTGCTGAGGGGGTTATAACGGGGATGCAAAGAGTGAGCCCAAGGTGTGTCCTAGCTGTCGGGCGGTCCCTGGGTACCACGACTCTAGTTTGTCTCACGATGTTTACCTAGAAAATGTCATTGATGATCTGTAGCTCACTTTAGTAGGTGGGTGTGGTTTGTGTGAGGAATAAATCACTAGCTGGTTAGGAATCGATTTGAATCGCCATCGCTCCTGGATAGTGAGCACTTGACTCGAGTTACAGCATCGTAGTAAGGATGATGGAACATTAATGGTTATATGGATGAGGTTGGAAATGTTAAACCCAAGTTGGTAACTGGATGTTATTGGTTAATCAAGTGATTGCTATAGTATAGGTGCTTACGTAGCTTGATAGGTTATAATAAAGATGATGCAAAGTACTTAAAAGGTTCATTAAGTTAAATTACTGCCCTTCCACAAATGAGTCAGCTAGTCCACTAAAAGAAAGCCTTACATACTCCTTGATGTCACTTTATTTTGGTTTAAGACGGGTAAGTCTAGCTAAGTACTTTCTCATACTCAGGGCATTGTTCCCATTGTTGTTGCAGATGGTCAGATGTACTACGATTATTGCATCAACTGCCTGTACCCTGCGATGGGCGACAACTAGGACCAAGGGCAATGGTCGCTCTGTATATCTTATCTGATGCTTTTGTTGGAAATGACTATCTCCTGGCACTGTATTTGAACTAAACGTGTGTGTGGCTTTAAAACTATTTGCTTCTGCTATTCCATTATGAACTTGGTTTGTAATAACTTTATGTTCTAAACTCTGATGTATTCAACTGATGTTGCAAACTTTATGTAATATGTGACTGTGACTGCTAAACTTGTACGATCTTGGTTTGTATGTTGGTTGGCTTGAAATCCTGCGTGGTTTCACGGATTTCGGGGTTATACGGGCTTAAGTTTGCTAAATTATCTGCTTCGGCGGGTGATTTTTGTACTTAATTTCGTATAATTGGTCGGTTCTGTTATAAACACACCTGTAATTAACAACGAACACGGTCAAATCCGAATGGTGACATGAAATCACCTACCCTTGTTCTCGCAGGGAAGACAGAAGAAGCGACGATGACCGGTCGACCTTGGGTGACTCCTCGTGAAGGCGCCTCCCGTGATCCATCATTAGAAGGAACAACTACAAGCACGCGAGCCGGAAGAAAACAAAGGCAATGTGGAGGACAAGAGAGCGATACCTCCCGCTGCGCATCACCCTAGCGGATTTATAGCCACAAAGATAATGATGGCAAGCAAACTAGGCCCACAACCATTACTGACCACTTTGATAATCCCACAGAGCAAGGGTAGCGACGGGGCAAAAGATGGAGTGGTGACCCCCCACGCGATAACCTAGGCCAGGTAGGCTCTGCATGTTTTCATTTTTTCATATTGTTTCTGTTTACGCGCCTTCATTCAGAAGATGCCTCGCTGCTCGCGAGTGGGTGCCATCAATGCAGCACAATCAAGGAGGCTACAAGCCCCTGAATCTGCATGTAAGAGCGACCCACCGCAGATACGACCCTAAGTCGAACTTAGGAAATTTGTTCTTGGGTCGGTCCTTAGATGGGCTCGAGGCCACTGTTGGTATAAATTAAATGCACACTAGTAAATATAATTATCCGCAAGCGCACAGATATAATACCGTTGTAGCACTTCACCAAGATTATCCCGGTTTTAATATCAAACCCAAAGGAACAGTAGGTGACGATGACTAAGTCTATAAACTTAACCCAATTCACAATCAAGCTAGAAAATATCAAGAACAAGGAGAATACTAAGGACTTTCTAATTCCAATCTCGATAAGTTATGCCTTCTATCATTCTATCGTGGGCGATAACCAAAATAGGAGCAGAAATCAGAGTTCTCCCCTACCCATTATCTATAAGCCTGCCAAACCTATTACGGGAGGTGGGACTACACAGGATTCAACGAAGCTATAAAGTCACCATCGCGAGCTACCACCGTCCAAAAAATCAAGGGACATTCACAAGTAACCCTAGTCTAAGCACCACGCTTACACTATGAATACTACTTCAATCAAGGAGCTACCAAGATCAAAGCACTCAAAAGAGTTGCAAACTTGAAGAACAATATGAGCAAATTGCTTATTTGAATCAGAAGTCGATTACCAAAGAATCTCAGAAGCAAGTCCCGTGCAAAGGAACTTGATCCCAAAGAATACAGCAGCAGAGAAGCACTAACAGGCCGGAACTCCTCCAATACTCCACTCTCCAACTCTCTCTCTCTATCTCTAAATAAGACTAATTCTAAGAAGAACTAATCTCTCTTGATTGCTAGCCTAGATCTCTATGGGATGTAGAATTAGGGTTTCTGTCTCTTCAACTCTCGATCAGGCAATGCTTCAGGGAAGGGGTCCAAGCTCCGTATGTATAGTCTGGTGGGGTGCACAAGAGCCATTAGATCAAACCGACTTAACGTAGGGCCAAGATGCATCCTTTGAGACGGTGGAAGGATGTCGCAGAAGATGACAAGTGGGGCCCACAGCAGCAGACCGGGCGGCACCAAGGGGTGGGGCCGGTCAGCACCCTCTAGAAAGTTCTGGTGCTTCCCTTCGCGTCGGTGTCTTCTGGTGTCTTCCTGATTCTTCTAGCATCGTTTCGTCGTGGGAAAGTTTCGTCTTTTTATGTAATTAAATCCTCCTTTGTATGCTTTTTGGAATAATCCCTACAAAAATAGCAATTCATCAAAATTCGTGAAAATTATCAGTAATAACCTTCTATTCTATGACATTTATGCATTTGACAAGAAAGGTTGACGGTTCATGATACTCGTCCTCAAGAAAAGATTGGATTATCAAGATAGATTAGATAGGATAGATTACTTAAGACATAACTTTAGAACAAAACATCAACACAAGACTGTTTCTAGTCATTCATGCACTGCGGGATTCAAAGTGTCTACCATGAAACTTTGGGCGGTTGAAGAATAGAATAGCTTGAAACAGATCACTCTCTTCTGTCAGTCAAGTCAATTGGAGAATTGGTTTGGAATTTTGAAATCAAAACATAGCTTACCTTCTCCCTTTGCAGTACTCTCAAATCACTCATATATGTTGTATTTTTGGATCCTCACTAAGGCATAGATGATTGCCTTCTTTATCCTACTTCTAAAAGCTTATGTGGATCTTAGGTAGGTATGAAAATGTAAGAACATACTTGCATTGCATATATTATAAAGTCAAAACAAGGATCCAAGGAGAAAAAATGTCATACTCCTAGATCAAGATGTGTAAGTGTGTGGAATATATATATATGTATGGTGGCTATCCTAATTCTACTATGCTCTTCAAAAACATGTCTCTCTTGTTTGGAACTTGAAAACTTTTGTTAGAGAGTATGGGTTATCTTCTTATTTCTTTCTTTTCTTTAACTTTATTTGGACACTTGTCCATTTTTTCAATACTTTTAATTTTGCATAGCCACATACCTCCTTTCTGCAATTGGAAAATTTCAAGAGAAGATATTTATAAAAGACTTAGAGCATTTATTCCTAAATATTTTTTTGTGTTCTCTCCCAGTGTAGGAGTAAATCATTTTTAAGTGGATGAAAAAACATGCTTTCATGTACTCCTAGTGTAGGAGCAGCAGGTATATGTGGGTGTACGTGATCTTGATCTTGGGAGCATGATAAATTTCTCAACAAGGGTCAAAAAGGTTTGATCAAACTCAACACAAATACAAGCAGTAAATATAGAAGGTTTATCTATCCTATGTATGACTCTAGTAGGACATTGCTTTTCCTACAAAAGAGAAGTGTAGCTATTCTTTTTTAACTTTTGAAATGAAATCTTCTCCAAAGACAAAACATCAAGAATTATGTTCTCATTATTCAACTATCTCATATTCCTCAACAACTTAAGTAATCATGGGTTCCCTAATAATAAGTTCCCAACAGCAGCATGACTTCTAGGAAAAGTATTATGTGAGTTTATTCTTAAGTCATGAATTAAATAATCTTTCCTATCTAATTAAGGATGTTTTAACATGTGATTTTTAATTCGGATCAAAACAAAAGGTGAAACATATTTAATTGTAGAGTATTGTGCTCAAACCTGACCGTGAACCAAATGACACAGGAGAGGGGGAAGTAGTGGGTCGGCTGGCCCAGTAGGGTGAGGCCGAGCGGCACCCCATGGTTCCCTCTTGGGGCCCACTTTACCATGTGTGGTCCTCAGTTGATTGTTGTTCGAAATGTGTGATTTTTGCGATTGAATTCTTTTTCATGGTCATGGTGTGTCACCCCCACACTTGTTTTTCTGTATACTTTCTGCACAACATGTGGAGACAAACACATACCAAAAATAGAGAGAGAGCAGGTAATCATGATAATTGAATAAGGCACTTTATTTATTCAAACCTAATGAAACAATACTCTAACAAATTGAGCTATCACCGACCAAACACTTAGGGCACGGACAAACCTAACTTTTAACGAACCTAATAATTTATACCTAACACTCATGTGCCTTATTCACTATGATAACTTGAGGATAACTAATCCTTCTTCTTAGAAGGGCAATTCTTTAATTTCTCAACCTCTTTTCTAAGTCTACAGATTTCTCTAGTATTAGTTTCTATCTGCACCGTCATGTTTTTCATTGTCGTATGCTGGAGATCTCTATTCACCTGCATGGCAGCCATCTGTTGCTTCATGGCTTCAAATCTTTCTTCCAATATAGCAATGGTGGTCTTTGGACGCCTTGCTTCTCTTTCAAATAGTGGTGGAGGTGCAAATCTCTTCGGAGCTTCTCGAGGAGGGAGGAATCAGACTTGTCCTGAAGGTGCGCGAATTCCGTCAAGGGAGACACAAGAGATAGTAGCATACTTCACACAGGTGACATCTCTGAACTTGTTGGTCTTCACATTGATGACCTTCTTATTGTCCTTGGGAGGTAGCACCTTGGTGCCTTGCGGAACAACGACCTTCTTGTCATTTGAAGCATCTTTCAGGAGCAGCTTCGTCGGAGGTGATGGCAATGTAGGCCGACGAACTTGAGCATAGTAAGCTTGCTCATAGCTCCGGGTTGGTGGCACTGTTGCTAATGCCTTCGGTGGGACAACGGCGAAAGGTTTAGCATTAGGGACAAGGGTGATGGCCATAGCTTCTTCCTTAATAGGAACAAGAGCCAGAGCTTCTTTCTTGATAGGGACAATGGCCAGAGCTTCCTCCTTTAGGATCTTGTTGAGGTCGGTCTCGAAGACGGTCATCTCTTTTCTAGCCATTGGAGCTTGGAGAAGGCGAGGAGAGGACTTTCTCTGTGGAAAGGCGAGGAGGCTTTGATGGTATGAGGTTAGAGGGGGTCTAGGCTCATTTATATAGGGGGCATCAACTTGCAGTAGGGGGATTCATCTTGTCATGGTTCCATACAAAATAATTTTTGAAACACATCAAAAACTACGGGATTAGAACAAGGAAGCTCACAAAAGGTCAGAGAGACTTGAGCTGAGGGGAGAGGTGGAGTTGGGGGCCGAGCGGCATCAAGGGCCTAGGCTGACTGGCCCCACAAGTTAGCCCATCGGGGTGGCTTTTGTCGTGGCGCCTTCTACTTCTATTTACTATCTGATAAACATGGCCTAGGCTGACTGGCCCCACGGAGAGTATGACTATCATAATTAAGGTAAATTAATGAAATCAAATTCATCAACTACCTCATTAGGTCTAGTAGGTTCTAGAAAAAATCTTAAGATGGTGACCATTTACCTTGAATAACGTACCTTCGTGTGATTGTAGAGTTACCGCTCCATGTGATGACGTATTCACCACTGTAAATGGTCCTTCCCATTTGCCTCGAAGTTTTCCATGCCCAAATAATTTGATCCTAGAATTAAAAAGTAATACCTTATCTCCGGGTGCAAACTCCTTCCTCTTGATCCTCTTATCATGTCATCTCTTAGTTCTTTCTTTGTAGAGTTTTGAATTGTGATATGCCTTTTCTCTCCATTCTTCAAATTATGATATTTCCATCTTCCTCTTTTTTCCTGCTGCTTCAAAATCCATGTTCCATCGCTTGATAGCCCAGTGAGCCTTGTGCTCTAGTTCTACAGACAGATGGCAAGTTTTACCATACACCAATTGGTATGGTGACATACCCAATGGTGTCTTGTAGGCAGTACGGTAAGCCCAAAGTGCTTCATGTAATCGATCTCTCCACACCGATCTCATTTCATCTACTATCTTCTGTAGAATGTTCTTGATCTGTTTGTTTGATGTTTCTACCTGGCCACTTGTCTGAGGATGATATGGAGTGGCAACATTGTGACGAATCCCATGACTCTTCAGATAGAGGTCAAACCTCTTTGTCAATGAAATGTGTTCCTCCATCACTAATCACCATTCTTGGAACTCCAAATCTTAAAAATATTATTTCTTCAAACATCTTCCTGGAATGCCTTGAGTCAGCTTTCTTGCATGGCATGGCTTCTACCCACTTGGATACATAGTCAACTGCCACTAAGATGTACTCACAATTCTTTGACTTTAGAAATGGTCCCATGTAATCGATTCCCCAGACATCAAAGAGCTCAATTTGAAGGTTGTTGGTGAGTGGCAAGGCATATCTTGAATTGATATTCCCATGCCTATGACATGCTCCACACCTCCGGATAAAATCTCTAGTGTCTTCATGCATGGTTGGCCAAAAGAATTCACTCTGCCAAATCTTCGCATGAGTATAGAATACCCCATAATATTCTCCATATGGTGATGAGTGGCACTTCTGAATAATTTGAAAGCCTTCCTCTACCGGCACACACCTTCTGAGCAGTCCAATAGCACAGACTCTAAAGAGGTATGGTGGATCCCATATGTGAAGATGACTTTTATAAATGAGTTTTCTTTTGTTCTTCCCTGGTGGTACATGACCTGTAACCATAAAATTGACAATATTCGCGTACCACGGGTCTGATTTGGTTTTCTTGAAGAGCATGTCATTCCTCAGCGAATCATTAATGGGCAATTCCTGTGAATTCTCAAATTGCCTTCTAGACAAATGATTGGCACCAGTCTTTTATTTCTAAATCAAATTCTTGGAGTAATAAAATCCATCTTATCAAACGAGGTTTAGCATCTTTGTTAGTGAGCAAATATTTCAGAGCAGCATGATCAGTATAAACAATTACTTTTGCTCACTAAGTAAGACCTAAATTTATCAATAGTAAAACAATAGCAAGGAGTTCTTTTTTAGTTGTTGCATAATTAAGTTATGCTCCTATCAGAGTTTTGCTAGCATAAGCAATTGCATGATGCTTCCCATCTTTTGTTTGTCCCAAAACTGCCAGCACAGCATAATCACTAGCATCACACATAATTTCAAAAGGATGACCAATCAGGGGGTTGAATGATTGGTGCAGAGATTGTCACACCCATTTATCGACCAAATGGAATGCTTACCCTTATGTGCGCCCAGAGATCAATCACACATAAGTTCACAAATTATAACAGAAGTATCATGGCAAATGTTATTACATCACGATATTTAAACACATAGTCTTAACACAAATGTAGCGGAAGTATAAATAAAAATCTCTCTCGTGGTAGCTCCAGTCACAGGTACATTGACTGGTTGATAGCAAGACTAGTAATCCTCAGGGAAGTAGGCGTAGTAGTCGCTATTACCTCCATCTGTTACCCATCCGGGATTTTTATCCAAATAAGAAGAATAAACAAGCGTAAGTACATCTCGTACTCAACAAGTGTAACATGGGGTTCATGAGGCTCAAATAGGCATAATCATGGGTTTATCAGCATGTAGCTTTTAGTTAACATGATTTTAGCATATCAATAGCATCAATAGGTCTCAATGTAAACAATAAACATATGGTCCATGTGAAATGATTAATGAATAGCAAAAACATAAACATAAACATTTATTCAACTATTCCATAAGGGTCCAAGGCCACTCGTGACCGTGAGCACGGCTGTTATAACAGTTCTACACTCTGCAGAGGTTGTACACTTTCACTGTGAGTCGTGTTACCCAAATGCCCGGGTTAATTACTCCCAAAACACTACCAAGGTGAGCAGGCAGGGTAAACACTATGAAGTCTTTCGAAGGTTCGTCTAACAAGTTAGGGCCATTAGATTCACTCGGCAAACAGATGTAGAGCCCCCCTTCCAAATGGCACAATAACCCGCAGCCTATACACATAAGGACAGAGGCCGCACTATACCCGATTCGTCAAGCCATTCTTACGCCAAAAAGGTTACCTCTAACAAGCTAGAAAAGGTCCTTCTATATGACTAAAGCCAGAGCCATATAGCCCCCACAGTTGTACTGTAAATCCCGGATTGTCGCTTATAGATGAGTCCTTATGGAGAGCAATTAGAGCATCAAAAGCAACACACATGCTCTAATCCTCTTTATACAATAATCAAAATCATATTTTAATGTTTATTGCATATTCCTCTAATCAATTTACATGATCATAGTCCATGTTTAAGCACTAGCCATACTAATCAATGCATCGTAATGGGTACCAAGGTATAGGATCAATCGCTAAGTCATCCTTAACAAGGAATAGATGCATAATGACATTAATTGCATAATGTGGATAGGACAACAAGGATAATCCCATGCTATACTTGCCTTGCTCAAACTGGTCCTGAAGATCATGCTCGTAGTAAGGCTCTTGATCTCCAACGAATTGCTCACCGTCTATACTCGATCAACCATTATCAACAACACACATCCAGAGGCAATCATGCATAGACAAACAAAACTATAATTAGAACAATACACCAACAGTAAGAAAATAAAATAAAAAGTCTTTAAAATGAATCTACAACTCGCTAGGATCACACAGACGCAAAGATCACGAAAAACGGATCTAAAACGACAAAGTTATGAATTTCCGAAGATTTCCTATAGAAAAATAAATACTTTAATTAAAACTCGAAAATAAATTAATCTAAACCTACTGTACAGTTACACCATTAGATAGAGCTCGCAAATATGAATCTAACGCAATTTGAATGGATCAAATCGGAGTTAAAACGAAGATTCTACGGCTAAATCAATCTGAGTGGCAAATCTGTAAATATGAGAAAGCGTATTTTCTTTTTCCGAAACGAATTACGTTTTCATTTAATAAAAACGTATTTTCCAGAATACGCTTTGGACCGCGGGTTCAAAAAGACAAAATCGCAGGGGCTCTTTAGCAAAACCGTTAGCCGAACCGGTACGTTCTAATCTTGACCGTCGGATACAAAATCAAAGGCTGAGATCAACTCGGGGAAGGAGAGAGAAAGAGGCGCCGGCGGCCACAGTACTCCGACGGCGGCGCCATGGCCGGAGGAAACCCGAGCTCGCCGGAGCTCGAAGAAACGGCCTTACCGACCACCGTTCGACAAACCGAGAGCACCGGGAGAAAGAGCGAACCACGGTGATCTTACCCCGCGCGAAAAGAAGACCGGAGGGCGGGCTAAGGGCGGTGGTCAGCTCGGGATGGCGGCGGTGGAGGCGGAGCTCCGACGGTGGCGCTCCCGGGATGTCGTGGCTAGATGATTTAGGGTTCAATGCGAAGCGGGGAGGCTCGGGGGTCCGTTTTATAGCTCGGGGGCGTCGCTAACTATGGAAGGAGAAGGATTCGACGATGGATTCGGATCGGTGAACATGGAAAGCACCGAAGCCGGCGACTTGGGGAAGGGGACGCGACTGACGCGTGGGCCCGCGTCGTCAGCGACCGGAAACGAAGAAGGAAACGCGGGCGCTTGCTGGGCCGGCAGCCGCGGCTCGGGCTCGGCCCAAGAAGAAGGAGGCCGCCCGCGAAGAAGAAAAAAGGAACGGGCCGCGCGCGAGGAAACAGGCCGAGTTGCGGGCTGCGGTAGGAAAAACGGCCCGGGAAGAAAGAATTCCTTTCCTTTTTCTTTTCCGAATTTTCAAATCCATTTTTCAAATGATTTTCAAATCAAATTTGAATTTGATTCAAACCACTCAACACAAAACTCCAAATGCAGCAGCATGAATGCTCAATCATGTTTCTACCCTTATATTTGATTTTAAATTTATAAAAATTATTCTTATTCTAAATTTGCATGCTTCACAAAAATAAATATAAAAATCACATTTTCCCTATTTTTCTTTTCTTCAAATTTTAGGGTGTTACAATTCTACCCCCCTTAAAATGAATCTCGCCCCGAGATTCGACCGGTGCTTACTCAAACAGTTGCGGGTAGGTTTTTCTCAGATCCACTTCTCGTTCCCAAGTAGCCTCTTCTGCGGTATACCGATTCCACTGTACTTTACACATTTTGATTGTTCTACTTCTTGTGACTCTGTCTGCAGTCTCCAAAATCTTAACCGGAAACTCCTCATATGTAAGATCCTCCTTAACAGTGAGTTCCTCTATCGGAATCTGTTCTTCTGGTACTCGTAAACATTTCTTCAATTGTGACACATGGAACACATCATGTACACCTGCCAGACTCTCGGGTAATTCCAATTGATATGCCACTTCACCACGTCTCTCTATAATCTTGAAAGGTCCAATATATCTTGGTGCTAATTTACCCTTCATGTTAAATCTCTTCACACTTCTCATGGGTGACACTTTCAAGTAAACATAATCTCCTACCTCAAATGTCAACTCTCTTCTGCGAGTATCAGCATAACTTTTCTGTCTAGACTGGGCTATTTTTAGATTATCTCTAATCATTCTTACTTTCTTTTCAGCATCCTTTAATACATCAGGTCCAAACACTTGACTCTCCCCTGTCTGATTCCAGAACAATGGGGTCCTACACTTTCGTCCATACAGAGCCTCAACCGGTGCCATTTGAAGACTCTTCTGATAACTATTGTTATAAGAGAACTCTGCGTATGGTAAACTCTTATCCCAGCTAGTACCATATTGTAGAGCACAAGCTCTCAACATATCTTCCAATATCTGATTAATTCTCTCTGTTTGACCATCTGTCTGAGGATGATAAGCTGTACTAAAATTTAGTTTGGTCCCCAATGATTCATGTATCTTTTGCCAATAATGAGATGTAAACTGAGTACCTCGATCAGACACAATCTTCTTAGGAACTCCATGTAAACTCACTATTCTTTCCATATACAACTCTGCCAATTTCGCACTGCTATATGTAGTCTTCACAGGCAGAAAATAAGCAACCTTAGTCAGACGATCCACTATCACCCAAATTGAATCGTATCCTCTTTGAGTCCGTGGTAACCCAACTATAAAATCCATACCGACCTCTTCCCATTTCCACTCAGGTATCTGCATAGGTTGTAACAATCCTGCAGGCCTTTGATGTTCCGCTTTCACCCTTTGACAAGTGTCACACAAAGCAACATACTCAGCTACGTCTCTCTTTAAACCATACCACCAATATTTCTCTTTCAGATCTAAATACATCTTAGTACTACCCGGATGTATGGAATAAGCTGACTCATGAGCTTCACGCAGAATTGCCATTCGGATTTCCCTATCTTCGGGCACACACAACCTTTTCCCAAACCATAGCGTACCATTTTCATCCTTACGAAATCCTGGAGATTTTCCTTTCGCTATGTTTTCAGCTATCTCTCTCAACTTTTCATCCTTCTGCTGACCTTTACGGATTTCTTGCTCCAGAGTAGGCTCCAATACTAGTTCCACTGCATTAGTAGTAAATCCTAAGTTCAGATGCTTACACTCAGCACACAATTCCTTTGGCATAGGCATTACTTGTATTTCATTTGCATAACTCTTCCTACTAAGGGCATCAGCAACAACGTTGGCCTTTCCGGGATGATAATGCACCTCTAGATCATAGTCTTTTATCAACTCCAACCATCTACGATGCCTCAAGTTCAGATCTGTTTGAGTGAAGATATACTTGAGACTCTTGTGATCAGTGTATATATCACTCTTGTGTCCAATCAAATAATGTCTCCATATCTTTAATGCATGAACCACTGCAGCTAATTCCAAATCATGAGTAGGGTAATTTAACTCATGCTTCCTTAACTGCCTTGATGCATATGCCACAACTCTACCTTCTTGCATCAGAACACATCCCAATCCCAATCGAGATGCATCACAATAGATAGAGAAAGGTTTATTCAGGTCTGGCAAAACTAAGACAGGTGCAGTAGTCAATCTTTTCTTTAATTCCTCAAAATTAGCCTGACACTTCTCGGACCACACAAACTTGGCATCCTTCTCCAACAATGCAGTCATTGGTTTTGCAAGCTTGGAAAATCCCTCTATAAATCTTCTATAATAACCAGCCAATCCCAAAAAGCTACGGATCTCACTTGCGTTGATAGGTGGTTTCCAGTTCAATACATCTTTCACCTTGCCAGGATCTACTGATATTCCTCCATTTGAAACGATGTGACCTAGAAAAGAAACTTTCTTAAGCCAAAACTCACATTTACTCCTTTTTGCATATAGTTGGTGTTCTCTGAGCTTCTGCAAGACCAACCTCAAATGTTTAGCATGTTCTTCCTCCGTCTTGGAAAACACTAGTATATCATCAATGAATACCACTACAAACTTGTCCAGATATTCCATGAACACTTTATTCATTAAATACATGAAGTATGCAGGAGCATTAGTCAAACCAAATGACATCACTGTATACTCATATAACCCATAACGTGTAGTAAATGCTGTCTTGGGTATATCCCTGGCACGAATCTTCAATTGATGATATCCAGAGCGAAGGTCAATCTTGGAGAATACACAAGCTCCTCTCAACTGATCAAACAGGTCATCAATTCTAGGCAATGGGTACTTGTTCTTAATGGTAACCTCATTAAGAGACCGATAATCTACACACATCCTCTGAGTTCCATCTTTCTTATCCACAAAAATCACTGGTGCACCCCATGGTGACAAACTAGGACGAATAAAACCCTTATCCTGTAACTCCTTAATTTGTTTCTTAAGTTCTTCTAATTCATTTACTCCCATTCTATATGGACGCTTAGCTATAGGTGCAGTTCCAGGTAATAATTCAATAATAAATTCAATGTCACGGTCTGGTGGCATACCTGGCAAATCCTCCGGAAACACATCTGGGAACTCCTCCACAACTGGATCCTCCTGATTGGCACCATCATTGAGCTGGTTCACTGTAGCGGTCGCTTGTTTTTGCACTTTGACTTCAACCCTGATCCTATCCCCCTTTGGTGTAGTCAGCACAACTGATTTATCCTTACACTGAATCTCTGCTTGTTGTTGCATCATCCAATCCATTCCCAGTATAAGATCAATCCCGGCTGTCCTCAATACTATAGGACTAACTGTAAACTCTACCCCCCTTAAGTTGAGACTAATGGGAAGACAGCGATAAGATGCTGGCATGCTTCCACCAGGTGAGTTTACTAAGATAGGGTTCTTCATGGCACACAAATGGATTCTATGTATTCTAACAAATGATTGTGATATGAAAGAATGTGATGCTCCAGAATCAAAAAGAACAGTGGCGGGAGTAGAGTGGACATCGAACGTACCAAGCATAACTTTTGGCTCCTCCACTGCAGTTTCCTGGGACAAGTGATTCACCCTTCCCGAGTTAAGTGCGGGCTTCTGGTGGCTGCTCTGTCTCTGGGGAGTTTGCTGGTTAGGCTTCTCCGGGCAGTTGTAAGACAAGTGACCTTCTTTTCCACAACGGAAACACCTGTTGGGAGTATTGGGAGCACTGGTCTTTGTAGGAGTGTTGTTGGAAGGACCCTGGCGCTGCACTTGATTCCCATTCTGCTGTGGTGGACGTTGATTGCTACTCTGTGGCTGAAATGGGGGACGTTGAGGGAACTGTCCACGGAATGGGGCCTGACCACGATTCCACTGTCCAGAAGGAGGTCTCTGCTGCGTATTCTGTTGGAAGCCAGTGCGTGGACGGGTGTTGCTATTGGAGGCTTGTCCCTGTAACCTCTTCCTCTTAGCATCCATTTCTTTGCGCTTGTTATCCACCACAATAGCGCGGTTCACAAGCGTCTGAAAGTTGGGATAGGTATTGGACATCAACTGCAACTGTAGCCCATCATATAATCCCTTCAAGAAGCGGCGCTGCTTATCATTGTCATTGGCCACCTCATGTGGAGCATATCGTGACAATTGAGCAAACTTGTCCCGATACTCAGCTACAGTCATTGACCCTTGGGTCAGGTTCCGGAATTCCTCCGCCTTCAATTCTATCATCCCTTCAGGTATATGGTAAGCCCTGAAGTTCTCTCTAAACTCCTGCCAGGTGACTGCAGGAGCATTAGCAGGACGGCCATACTCATATGACTCCCACCAATCTTGAGCTTCTCCCTGAAGTTGCCCAGAAGCGAACAACACCTTCTGTCGGTCATCACATTGTGCAATGGTGAGTTGTTTCTCCACAGCACGAAGCCAATCATCGGCCTCCAAAGGATCAGCAGCATGTGTGAACACTGGGGGACGACCCTTCAAAAATTCACCACGCTTATCACGTGGTTGAACTCCAGCAACTGGCTGATTCTGCTGATTCTGCACCAGTTGTTGCATCAATTGCGTCTGTACTGCCAACAACTGCTCGATAGTTGGTGGCGGTGGTGGTGGTGGATTCGGGGGAATGTTTCCACGACCTCTGCCTCTTCCTCTTCCGGCCATCTGCCACCCATAAACATGCAAACTTTAAGAAATCCAGGTTATCAACCACTTATAAGATTAAGAATGAGATCTGAAAGTTTTCTGGACGAGTAGCAATATTGACAGTTCAGTATTTCAATCATATCTCGGGCTACAGAAGTCCAAAAGAGGCGTGCTTTATATGGTTGGAAAGCTTATGAAATTATCCACAATTTCTATTCAGACCTCAAGACCAGATTCTGTCGTTAAGTCTATGAAAAATAAGGCGTAACAGAAACTGTTCCAGATTCCAGACTGTGCAGAAACTTTAACTTGTGAAAATTATATCTCTCGAACCAGATTAGATAAAAAGGTGATTCCAGTGGCATTTGAAAGATGCTTGAGTCTAGTTTCTCTCATAAAAATTTCATAAATGTTGCACGAACCGTTTTTAAACTATAACAGAAACATCAGAGACTGCTCCAGAAAACAGCAAGGACAGAAACGAGATACTATCAAACCCAACTATTATTCCTTGACTATTAAACTTATTATTCTTAATAATGGAACTTGTAGACATGCCTACAAGTCCAGACACTCAAACAAAGATCCAACTCACACATAAGCATAATAATAAAGCAACTAGCACACCAAGGTTCAAACCACACGACAGACTCGACTGACTCAACTGACGTTACTAAGAACGTTCTTATTACATAAAAGGACTCCTACTTCCTAAGGAAGTGGTTCATGCTCTAACTTCTCGTAGATCTTGGGCATGCCTTGGTTTGCTCGGAGCTCATCAATGGTTGCTTGGCATCTCTTGATAGTCTTCCCTTGTGTCCTCACCATCTCTTCTAGTTGTAGCTTCCTGTCCATCATGTCATAGACAAAGTTCACCATCACCCGAGGTAGTGGCTCTAGCTGCACTGGATCTGTCATAGCCCAACCAAGCTCGGGGTGTGCACAAGGAAGGAAGCGATGGATGTCATGCTTCATGGGGTTAAAGCGAAGATAGCGAAGACCCATACATGCTTCAAAAGCAGCATCTTCAATGCTATCCTCTATAGTGGCTCGATGTCCCACATGAGAGAACATCCTGTCCAGCTGATATGCCCCCTTGTCTTGCTTGTGTGCAAAGATGCTTGCCCTTGCCTTCCAGTACGTGCTCTCTAGTGGATGAGTGTACTCCCAGCAGACGTACTCCATAGCCGGATGCCAATCCGCGAAGTAAGCAGTGAGCATCCCCACTAGGCGAATATGAGAGACAGCATCCCCTCCATTCCTGTGGTAGATCCTCACAGTCCACCCCATTCGAGGAGGTGGCATATCTTCAGGAGCTTCATGTGATGGAGACGGGGGTTGTACTCCTCCATTATCTTCCTCCTCACCATCTTCAATCTCAACGATTTCTGGATCTTCTTCAGGCTCAATCTCTTCCTGGGGAGGTGCTAGTGCTTGGACTGGTGCTACAGGGGTCTTCTCTTGTTCCTGAGGTTCTGGCTCTTGTGGCTCTTCAGTTGCAAGCAGGGCACGAGGTGGGTAGTATCCTCCAAAGCTGATGCGGGCAGTCTTACGGTCACGAGTCATCTACAGAATTTTTAGATAAAGTTAGAATAGAGGAAAAATTTCGTAATAGAATGAGACATAAGAAGCATAAAAATTTATCAAATAACAAGAGCAAGATAGTGAGCATAAAAATAGTGTAAAGATGACACTACTTCGACCATTGCTAGCTAGGCTTGCGTCCTATAGTCAACAAGAGCTCTGATACCAATTTGTCACACCCATTTATCGACCAAATGGAATGCTTACCCTTATGTGCGCCCAGAGATCAATCACACATAAGTTCACAAATTATAACAGAAGTATCATGGCAAATGTTATTACATCACGATATTTAAACACATAGTCTTAACACAAATGTAGCGGAAGTATAAATAAAAATCTCTCTCGTGGTAGCTCCAGTCACAGGTACATTGACTGGTTGACAGCAAGACTAGTAATCCTCAGGGAAGTAGGCGTAGTAGTCGCTATTACCTCCATCTGTTACCCATCCGGGATTTTTATCCAAATAAGAAGAATAAACAAGCGTAAGTACATCTCGTACTCAACAAGTGTAACATGGGGTTCATGAGGCTCAAATAGGCATAATCATGGGTTTATCAGCATGTAGCTTTTAGTTAACATGATTTTAGCATATCAATAGCATCAATAGGTCTCAATGTAAACAATAAACATATGGTCCATGTGAAATGATTAATGAATAGCAAAAACATAAACATAAACATTTATTCAACTATTCCATAAGGGTCCAAGGCCACTCGTGACCGTGAGCACGGCTGTTATAACAGTTCTACACTCTGCAGAGGTTGTACACTTTCACTGTGAGTCGTGTTACCCAAATGCCCGGGTTAATTACTCCCAAAACACTACCAAGGTGAGCAGGCAGGGTAAACACTATGAAGTCTTTCGAAGGTTCGTCTAACAAGTTAGGGCCATTAGATTCACTCGGCAAACAGATGTAGAGCCCCCCTTCCAAATGGCACAATAACACGCAGCCTATACACATAAGGACAGAGGCCGCACTATACCCGATTCGTCAAGCCATTCTTACGCCAAAAAGGTTACCTCTAACAAGCTAGAAAAGGTCCTTCTATATGACTAAAGCCAGAGCCATATAGCCCCCACAGTTGTACTGTAAATCCCGGATTGTCGCTTATAGATGAGTCCTTATGGAGAGCAATTAGAGCATCAAAAGCAACACACATGCTCTAATCCTCTTTATACAATAATCAAAATCATATTTTAATGTTTATTGCATATTCCTCTAATCAATTTACATGATCATAGTCCATGTTTAAGCACTAGCCATACTAATCAATGCATCGTAATGGGTACCAAGGTATAGGATCAATCGCTAAGTCATCCTTAACAAGGAATAGATGCATAATGACATTAATTGCATAATGTGGATAGGACAACAAGGATAATCCCATGCTATACTTGCCTTGCTCAAACTGGTCCTGAAGATCATGCTCGTAGTAAGGCTCTTGATCTCCAACGAATTGCTCACCGTCTATACTCGATCAACCATTATCAACAACACACATCCAGAGGCAATCATGCATAGACAAACAAAACTATAATTAGAACAATACACCAACAGTAAGAAAATAAAATAAAAAGTCTTTAAAATGAATCTACAACTCGCTAGGATCACACAGACGCGAAGATCACGAAAAACGGATCTAAAACGACAAAGTTATGAATTTCCGAAGATTTCCTATAGAAAAATAAATACTTTAATTAAAACTCGAAAATAAATTAATCTAAACCTACTGTACAGTTACACCATTAGATAGAGCTCGCAAATATGAATCTAACGCAATTTGAATGGATCAAATCGGAGTTAAAACAAAGATTCTACGGCTAAATCAATCTGAGTGGCAAATCTGTAAATATGAGAAAGCGTATTTTTCTTTTTCCGAAACGAATTACGTTTTCATTTAATAAAAACGTATTTTCCAGAATACGCTTTGGACCGCGGGTTCAAAAAGACAAAATCGCAGGGGCTCTTTAGCAAAACCGTTAGCCGAACCGGTACGTTCTAATCTTGACCGTCGGATACGAAATCAAAGGCTGAGATCAACTCGGGGAAGGAGAGAGAAAGAGGCGCCGGCGGCCACAGTACTCCGACGGCGGCGCCATGGCCGGAGGAAACCCGAGCTCGCCGGAGCTCGAAGAAACGGCCTTACCGACCACCGTTTGACAAACCGAGAGCACCGGGAGAAAGAGCGAACCACGGTGATCTTACCCCGCGCGAAAAGAAGACCGGAGGGCGGGCTAAGGGCGGTGGTCAGCTCGGGATGGCGGTGGTGGAGGCGGAGCTCCGACGGTGGCGCTCCCGGGATGTCGTGGCTAGATGATTTAGGGTTCAATGCGAAGCGGGGAGGCTCGGGGGTCCGTTTTATAGCTCGGGGGCGTCGCTAACTATGGAAGGAGAAGGATTCGACGATGGATTCGGATCGGTGAACATGGAAAGCACCGAAGCCGGCGACTTGGGGAAGGGGACGCGACTGACGCGTGGGCCCGCGTCGTCAGCGACCGGAAACGAAGAAGGAAACGCGGGCGCTTGCTGGGCCGGCAGCCGCGGCTCGGGCTCGGCCCAAGAAGAAGGAGGCCGCCCGCGAAGAAGAAAAAAAGGAACGGGCCGCGCGCGAGGAAACAGGCCGAGTTGCGGGCTGCGGTAGGAAAAACGGCCCGGGAAGAAAGAATTCCTTTCCTTTTTCTTTTCCAAATTTTCAAATCCATTTTTCAAATGATTTTCAAATCAAATTTGAATTTGATTCAAACCACTCAACACAAAACTCCAAATGCAGCAGCATGAATGCTCAATCATGTTTCTTCCCTTATATTTGATTTTAAATTTATAAAAATTATTCTTATTCTAAATTTGCATGCTTCACAAAAATAAATATAAAAATCACATTTTCCCTATTTTTCTTTTCTTCAAATTTTAGGGTGTTACAGAGATGAGTGCTTCCTTAAGAATACTAAAAGATTTTAAACATGCATCATTAGATTCAAAAGAAACATCCTTTGCTAACAAGTTAGTTAGTGGTCTAGCAATATGTGAAAAATCTTTTATAAATTAGCGATAAAAACCACAATGACCAAGAGAACTTCAGATTCCTTTTATATTCACAGGTGGAGGTAGTTGTTCAATCACTTCAATTTTAGCTCTATCAACCTCTATACCTCTTTCAGACACTAAGTGTCCTAGCACTATTCCTTCTCTAACCATAAAATGATATTTTTCCAATTCAGGACTAAGTGTTTTTCTTCACAGCTTTGCAAAACCTTATAAAAGCTTTTAAGACAGTCATCAAAACTTTTTCCATAAACAAAAAATTCATCTATGAAAATTTTCATAATCTCTTGAATCATTTCAGAAAATATAGACATCATGCATCTTTAAAAAGAAGCTGGAGCATTACATAATCCAAAAGACATTCTACGATAAGCATAAGTTCCGTATGGACATGTAAAAGTGGTTTTGGTTTGATCACCAGGGTGGATTGGAATTTGGTGATATCCCGAATAACCATCAAGAAAACAAAAGAAAGAATGATTCGCTAAGCGCTCTAAGATTTCATCAATGAAGGGTAGCAGAAAATGATCTTTCTTTGTTGGTTTACTAAGTTTTCTATAATCTATGCACATTCTCCATCAAGTGATGGTTCTTTGGGGTATTAATTCATTCTTTTCATTTTTAACAATAGTCATTCCACCCTTTTTAGGTACAACTTGAACAGGGCTTACCCACTCACTATGCGGGACAGGATAAATAATCCCGGCATGCAACAGTTTCAAAACCTCTTTCTTAACAACCTCTCTCATCGCATTGTTAAGCCCACACTGGTGCTCTCTAGATGGGGTAATATCTGGATCAGTTGGGATGCGATGGGTGCAAACAATAGGACTAATTCCCTTAAGATCTTGGAGTGAATAGCCAAAAGCAGCTTGATGCTTTTCTAAAATAGTTATTAAGCGCAAAGATTCTTCTTGAGAGAGTTTATCACTTATGATCATAGGAGAATCTGGATCATCATTCAGAAAAGCATATTTAAGACTAGAAGGAAAAGGTTTAAGTTCACTAAGAGGCTTAGGTGTCTCTAGCAATTCATCGAGAGGTTCAGGATTAGTAGGACCCTCATCTCATCTACCTCGTCGGTGAAGAACTGGGCATCATATTCTAAGTTTGGTTCAACTAATTCTTCAAGAGATGCTACCTTAACCTCTTCTATTGGGTTAGGCTCGGGAAGTGACTCTATCTTGGCTTTCAAAGAATGATTTATGGGCATAGAGAGCTTAAATCCTTTCCCAAGTCTAACATCTAACTTCCCTGTTTATCCTTCTTGGATAAGTCTTTCTATTGGCAATCCTATCAACACATCGAATTCCTAAACATCAAAGATGTAGAAATTTAACTAGACTTGGAATCCATTGACTATAATTGGAAGGACACATAAAATTCCCAAACTTGGAATAATGTGTCCCAAAAGACTTTTCAACAATTTAGTAGTTGGAATTAATGGCATGTCTTCTAATAATTTCTTAGCAAAAGCAACAGACATGACATTAACACCTACTACTGGATTGTAAAAAGTATCAAAAGGATATTTATCAATTTGGCATTGAGTGGTGATAGAGGGAGAATCTAGACGGATTATTTAATTTGAAAGCTCTAATTCTTCTAACCACTAGTCACTTAAAACTGATACTAATTCTTTCGTTGTCTTTTTAAGAAACTCTACATCATTAGGGTGTAAAAAGTTTGCATTTTTGGATTCCCTAGATTCCTGAGGTTTCATTATCACATGACAATTTGAGGTATTTCCAAATTTAGTAAAAAGATCATCCTCAAAATCAAGCATAAAATCAGAAAGTGAAGTTTCCTCCTCTTCCTCTTCTGTTAGTTTAGGCTCTAAAACAGTTGAAGGTTGAGATGATTCAAGCAAAAGTTCGAGTTTAGCTATTTGGGTTTCTTCTAACAACTCATCTCTTTCTTCAGGAAGGTTATTTAAAATGTTCATAAGAATGGTTTTCGCACGTTCAACAGTAATATGCATGAACGCTCCTCTTGCGGCCAAACTAATGTATTTCTTTGTTTTTCTATTAAGGCCTAGAAAGAAGTGTTTCAAAAGCATGGGTTCTGGCAAAGTAAGACTAGGACCTGAATTAACAATACTATTAAAACGTTCCCAAGCCTTACCTGTGATTCATTGGTCTGTTGTTCAAAACTTAAAATTTCCAAATGAAGTTTAGCGACTTTTCGGATAGGGAAGAATTATAAACAAAAGTTAGAGCATAAAGCTTCCCAATCTCCTTGACTACTCCCAATGTGGCGGTTATACCAGTGTTTAGCCTCTCTCGTTAAAGGAAAAGGAAAAAGCTTCCATCTTAAAGTTTCATCGGCCATGCCTTCAATGCGGAGGTAGGCACAAGTCTCCTCAAAATCAGCTAGATGGAAATAGGGGTTTTCGCTATCACTACCAGAAAAAGTGTGTTCCTATATTGATTGAATTAACCCCGAGCGTAGCTCATAGCCAAATGATGTGATGGGTTTAGATGATTCTGTTGGCTTAAGGTACGAGCCCGATGGTGCTCCGTATTGATATAAAAGTTGGGATACGAGTTCCATGCTAAAAGGATAAAAACAAAATAAACTAAAAACTAAAGGTAAAATAAAGGTAAAAGTATAATACAAGATTAAGCTAAACTTAAAGTCAACTCAGCAAACCGTTCCCTGGCAACGGCGCTAGAAATACTTGTTGGTATAGATTAAATGCACACTAGTAAATATGATTATCCGCAAGTGCACAGATATAATACTGTTGTAGCACTTCACCAAGATTATCCCGGTTTTAAAATCAAACCCAAAGGAACAGTAGGTGACGATGACTAAGTCTATAAACTTAACCCAATTCACAATCAAGCTAGAAAATATCAAGAACAAGAAGAATACTAAGGACTTTCTAATTCCAATCTCGATAAGCTATGTCTTCTATTGTTTTATCATGGGTGATAACCAAAATAGGAGCAGAAATCAGAATTCTCCCCTACCCAGTATCTATAAGCCTGCCAAACCTATTACGGGAGGTAGGACTACAAAGGATTCAACGAAGCTATAAAGTCACTTTCGTGAGCTACCATCGTTCGAAAAATCAGGGGACATTCATAAGTAACCCTAGTCTAAGCACCACGCTTACAATATGAATACTACTTCAATCAAGGAGCTACCAAAATTAAAGCAGTCAAAAGAGTTGCAAACTTGAAGAACAATATGAGCAAATTGCTTACTTGAATCAAAAGTCGATTACCAAAGAATCTCAGAAGCAAGTCCTGTGCGAAGGAACTTGATCCCGAAGAATACAGCAGCAGAGAAGCACCGATTGGCCGAAACTCCTCCAATACTTCACTCTCTAACTCTCTCTCTCTATCTCTAAACAAGACTAATTCTAAGAAGAACTAATCTCTCCTGATTGCTAGCCTAGATCTCTATGGTATGTAGAATTAGGGTTTCTGGCTCTTTAGCTCTTGATCAGGCAATGCTTCAAGGAGGGGGTCCAGGCTTCGTATGTATAGTCCGGCGGGGTGCACGAGAGCTATTGGATCAAACCGACTTAACGTAGGGCCAAGATGCATCCTTGGAGGCAGTGGAAGGAGGTCGCAGAAGATGACAGGTGGGGTCCACAGTAGCAGGCCGGGCGGCACCAAGGAGTGGGGTCGGGCGGCACTCCCTAGAAAGTTCTGGCGCTTCCCTTTGCGTCGATGTCTTCTGGTGTCTTCCTGATTCTTCTAGCGTAGTTTTCATCACGAAAAAGTTTCATCTTTTTATGCAATTAAATCCTCCTTTGTATGCTTTCTGGAATAATCCCTGAAAAAATAGCAATTCACCAAAACTCATGAAAATTGTCAATAATAACCTTCTATTCTATGACATTTATGCATTTAACAAGAAAGGTTGACGGTTCATGATATACGTGAACTGCCGTCAACAGCCACAAAGGGATAGGGGCAGGATGAGACGGCCCCCTACGGCTCTTATCGATGGTGTGGAGCCACATGACCATCTCACCCTGTATTCGAGTCATTCACTTCAAAGTCGCCCAGGTTGACCCCCTCTTGGGGGAGGCATCTTGCCCTTTGACCGCTGCAGAGGCAGCCGAGGACCAACGAGCTTGACGGCTGGTGGTTTATGGGACGTCTCTCGATGAGGCACAACCGAACTCCACATCAATTGGGGAGGATATTAGGTCCCACCCGAACTACCCATCGACCCCAATGAGGGGCACCGCTCCGACCACGTGATTACGATGGACATGCCTCTCCCCTCGTGGGACAAAAACTAAAACCTATCTACAGTAAGGTAGTACGACCCCTTGGGGTCAGAAAGGACAACGAAGGAAGACGAAGCTGGGCTCGAGCAATCCTGATAGCCAGGACCAGGCCACGGTCGGTTCCTCCTCACCTCCCAAAACCATGACTTGCAGTTAGCCTCGCACACCCACGAGGACTAGTGTCCCGCTTAGGAGGGATCGGCGCCACGGGCATCTAAAAGTTGTACGATAGCGCCTTTCTCGTGAAATAACGTAGGAGCTTGCAGACACTCGGGGGAGAGAGGTCCAAGGTTGCTCGATGACCTTGTCACCCTACGGCAAGAGACCAATGACTCTCCCGAAGCCTGCACCCTCAAGCTAGCAGACACTCGGGAGGAGAGGTCCAAGGTCGCTCGATAACCTCATCGCCCTGCGCAGTGGGAGACCAATGACTCGCCCGAAGCCTGCACCCTCGAGCTCATAGACACTCGAGAGGAGAGGTCTAAGGTCACTCGATGACCTCATTGCCCTGCGCAGCAAGAGACTAATGACTCACCTGAAGCCTGGACCCTCAAGCTCACAGAACTCAAGAGAGGTCCAAGGTCGCTTGAAGACCTCGTCACCCCGCATGACGAGAGGCCAATGACTCACCCGAGGTCTGGACTCTTGAACCCGTGGACACTCGAGAGGAGAGGTACAAGGTCGCTAGACAACCTCACCATCTTGCACCGCGAGAGGCTAATGACTCACCCCAAGCCTGTATCCTCGAGCTCACAGACACTCAGGAGGAGAGGCCCAAGGTCGCTCAATGACCTCACCGCCCCACGTGGCGAGAGGCAAGTGACTCAACCGATATCCACATCCCAGACTCACAAACCTAATCCTAGTCAAACAGTTCAGCGATCAACAAAATCTCACTCAGATAACATGACCACAAACCACATGCGGCCAAACTGCACATAACAAACACAAGATTAAGAGCCTCACAAGTCACGGTTGAGCCATTCCGATGGAAAGGACCAAGGTCGCCAGGCGGCCTCACCGACCTAGGCGGTGAGAGGTTAATGACCCGTTCAGAAAGCCTTGACTCAGCACCCAGCAAAAGAGGATGTGAAGCCCCAGAAAAAGAACTCTGTGGAACTTCTTATCATGGGATAAGTACGACCTCGCCCTACACAAAGAAGAACCAAATACAGGACCAACCTTGGCCGAGGGACCCAAGCGGAAAGGCCTAAGGTTGCCCCGCAACTTTGCTGCCCCACCTAGCGGGAGGTCGTTGACCCACTCAGAAAACCTTGGTTCAACACCAACGTGGCCGAATCTAGCCAGACGGCCCGGGGGCTCCCCATGGCCTCGCAAAGAGCAACAACAACTCCAAAAGGAGGATTCCTTGAGCTTTTATTCATGGTTCAAAGCGATGTGCGGTTGATCCGCACACAAGGAATGCAAAACTGATACAACCACGCCCTGGTGGTGGTATCACTGAAAGAACCCTTGGGGGCGACACTGTAGGGGAGGCGAGACAAAGCAAAAATGAACTCGTAAGCCCCCCCGCAGTGTCGCAGCCCCCAGGGAACGGAGCGTTGGGGGAAGAGAGCGGCAGGACTGCCTAGCTCCAACAAGCACCTTGGCAACCGCACTGGTGCCAAGATGTAGCAAAAGGAGGGCCAAAGTGTAGCCATGTCACAAAGGCTGCACTTCTCCTACACAGCAGCCACGCCACCACTTCCTTCCCCGCTCGCAAGTCCCCTTCTAGCACCACTTGACGAAGGGGCGCCATCAGCCTCCAGGAACCACTAGCGACCCCCAGTGGGATGCAAAACGAGAACAACATGGTTCTCCTTAGGCCTTTATCCTCACAACTCCTAGCTGTTCAGAGAGGCAAAAAGACATTTCATAGTTATGGTCACGGGTGCCTCAAAACAGGAAAAAGGCCTCCATTTATAGGCCAGGGATGGACTGAACAGCCTGAAACCCCTATGCCACGTGGCAAACCACGGAGGTCAGATGTCCGAGTGAGGTCGAGAAAATCGTGACCCTCCCAAAAGCAGGGCCGGAACAGCGTTGTTGATGCAAAAGTGGATCTGCAAACACAAAGGGCTAATACTAGAAATCGATATCCAAAGCGTGCCAGTCAATTTGACCTGTTAATCGACAAGGATGAAGATACAAGCACTTTGGTCCTGACAACAGCGATACGCCCGGAAGTCACGGCCAAGAGGTACTCACGCAGAACTCGAGGATCGTCAAAGATTGCACTGGAGCAATGCAACTCACCAAATCGATGAGAACTCGTAAAAAGAAAAAAGTATGCAAATTGATGAAGTCGCCGAAAAGTAGATGTAAATAAGAGTAAAAGATGGTTTTTGATATTGATTGATTCATTATTACATTGCCCTTCACCCTATATTTATATCCTGATCTACAGAAACGTAACCAAATACGACTAGGACACTAAATCCAAATCTAAGGAAACACATGACTTTAATACAACTCAGACTCTAATAAACGTATATAAGGAAATTAACTCCTATCTTATCTTATTCCATAGTCCGCCTCAATCACGATGGTATTCTCATTGTTGATATTTGGTAACGCAATTAGGAAATGATCCGCAAGCGCACGGATATCGGTGAGCACTTCATCCGAGATGTTATCCAGAGTATCGTATTTATTTTTTTACCACTAGGAGAAAGCGTGCATCTGACTACCCAAATCTATTACTACTAACCTTTAGGCTACAACCTGTAACACCCAAAATTTTAGAGATAATGAATTTTGAATAAATTGGATAACAAATAATGGTAAATTAAAATAATAAAATATATTTGGTGTTGCATTCATGCTGTTGCATTTATTTTGTTATGTGGAGTGGTTTTGTTTTATTTTATTTTGGATTAGAAAATTTATTTGAGATAATTTGTGAAAATAAATAAAAAAAAAGAAACTTACCTTCAGCTGGTGGCCGACGGCTCGTTCGGCGGCCTACTTCGACTTCACTGTGCCGCGTGGGCCGAGCCAGTCAAGCCCAGCATCGCCGCGGCCCAGTCGGCCGATCCGTAGCCACGCCCTCCCTCCTTTCTATCGCTGACAGGTGGGGCCGGACGTCGGTCTTCTTCTACCTCTCGTGTCCGTTCCGGACTCCAGACCGAACACGACCATGTCGGTCGGTTCTGTGATTTCCGGTCAAGTCTAACCAAAATCGATGATTTGAGGCTATAAATAGGACGCCTTGACCCTCTATTTTCCGTTTTCCATCTAAAACCCGAGCTTCATCACGTGAGTTTGAGCGTAGGAAGCCGGAACCCTAGGCTCGTTCGGTTGGTCGTCGGTGGAGCTTGTGGGTAGGTTCGGGCTCTTTTTCTTCACATTGGTGAGTTCGTTATTTCCTCCTCTTACTTCTCATGCTCTCAATTGGCGTTTTGGCGATGTATACCGTAGTTTTGAGAGCTTGCCGTGGTCGGCAATGGCGCCGTCGCTCCTGAGCAGCCGCGCGCCATGTTAGGTCCACTATAGCCGATTTTTATTGGGTAGTTGAATTCGCGTGGAGCTTCTCCACCGTTTGGACAAGTCGCGGGTTGAATGGTGGCTTTGAGGGGGAGAGTCACCAACGCCGGCCATGGAAGCGCCGCCGGCCATGGAAGAGGTGCCGGTCGGGTTTGGGGAAGAAGAGTAGGAGGTGTACTGTGATGTTGCTGGTGATCGTGGGCCGTCCGATTCGAAATCGACGATCCAGATTAGAAGATACCCCTTCGCGGGTAGTTTTTCTAAAGAGACCCTCGGTTCTTTTGAAATCAACCCGTAGTCCTTAGCGTAGTTCTGGAAATACGTTTTCGCGTTGTGAAGGCGTATTCTTTTCCGGTTTATTCAAAAATACGTTTTCAGGAAATTACAGTTTTGCCACTAGAACTGTTTTGGTCATAAAAACTTCATTTTAACTCCGATTTGATCCGTTCAAGTTGCGTTAGGTTCGTAATTGCGAGCTCTACATGTTAGTGTAGTTGTACAGTTAGTTTTGGTAATTTATTTTTCGAGTTTATAATTAAGTATTTATTTATCTATAGGAAATCTTAGAAAATTCATAACTTTCACGTTTTAACTCCGAATTTGGTGATCTTTGCGTCTGTGTGATCGTAGAAACGTGTAGAAGAGTTTTATAAACTTTTATTACTGTTTTGTTACTGTTGGTGTACTGTTCTAATTATATCTCTTTGTTTGCTTCGTGTATGTTTGATTGGATGCATGTATGTTGTTGATTGATGATCAAGTATAGAAGGTGAGCAGTTTTTGGACGATTCGGAGTATTACTTTGAGCCAAGTCAGCAGTATTGTTTGGAGAGCTTTGATCAAGGCAAGTATAACACAGGACTATCCTTGTTACCTAAACATTGAATTATCATATATATGCATGTGCTTACCTTGACAACCTTAGAGATTATAACTTAGTGCTTGTTGTCTTGATTCCTTGTCAACCTTGGGAATGCATATGGGTAGCTATTGCTAGTGCTTAAACTAAGAACAATGATCTTGTAATTTGATTAATGGATTAAGCAATCAACCATTAAGATGATTTTATTACTGTTAAAAGGGGGCTAGAGCATGTGTATTATTTTGATGCTCTGGTTTCTCTCCATAAGGACTTGTCTGTAAGTGATAACCGGGATATACAGTACAGCTGTGAGGGCTATATGGCTCTGGCTTTAGTTGTTCAAGAGACCTTTTCTAGCTTGTTAGTGGTTACCTTAAATGGCGTAAGAAAGGTTTGCCACGTTGGGTGTAGTGCGAGCCCCTGGCCTAGTGTGTATAGGCTGCGGTTATTGTGCCACAGGGAAGGGGGGTTCTACATCTGCCTGCCGAGTGAATCTAATGGCCCTAACTTGTTAGACGAACTCTTGGATGACTTTATATGGTTCTCCGGTGTTTGGGCTTGATCTCCCCACTCATTTGGAAATCATGACTCACAGTGAAAGTGTACACCTCTGCGCAGAGTTAAAAACTGGTATACTAGCCGTGCTCACGGATACGAGCGGCCTTGGGGATTCTTATGGAATAGTTGATCATAACTGTTATATCATGCTTAATTATTGTTGATTACTACTATGCTCATGTTAATGCTATTCGTTATCATTATTACAATTGATCATTGGTTCTTTAATGGGAAGTGGTTTATCTTGATGCTACTCAATTGTTAATTATATGAATAAAAGCTAAACGCAGTTAAACAGTGTCTAGCCTTTTGAGCCTCATAAACCCTGTGTTATATTTGTTGAGTTCGACATGGACTCACTCTTGCTATTTCCACCATAACAGATGAAGATTATGAGGAAGATTATCGTAATAAGTACTAGTCTTGGTGTCAACCAGTCAACCGTGTCCCTGTGTGGAGTTTCCGCTGGAGAATACTATTAGTTATTATTATTTATCGTTCAAGACTATGTCTTAAATATCTATTCGCTATGTAATAAGCACTGTGATGATACTATGTAATTTGTCTACTTATGTGTGCGATCATGTCCTGGGGCGCACATGAGTACTTTATGCATCCTATTTTTATCCTTAAAAATGGGTGTGACAGATTGGTATCAAAACCGTGTTGACTGTAGGACGCAAGCCTAGTTAGAATGGTCGTTGATAGCATCCTTACTTCATTTAATTCATGCTTCCTCTTTTCACCTTGTTAATTACTAAAGTTTTATGCTTCCTCTACTTTATTCTATTGCGAAAATACATTGATTCTATCTAATCTATGTCTAAATCTTGTAGATGCCTCCTCATCCCCGTCTGTCAGCTGCACAGTACGTTGCCCGTTTCAAACCCCAGGAGCCATATGAAGAGGGTGATCAAGAGCTATCTGATGCTGAATCAAGAGTTGGTGATACACCAATGGAGGATGTAGATATGGGGTGGACTACGAAGTTTTATATCGTGGTTCCTAAGGCTGATGCTTTCTTCCATGATATGTTGACAAGAACTTTGGACAACTACTACTACGACTGGGAAGCTACTTTGGAGTATCGCAGTGCAGAGTATAGTCATCCATGGATGGATTCCTATTGGGAAACGGAGTTATGGGTCAAGAAAAGGGATCCTACCACTAAGGAGCTTAAGGTGGAGTCAAAGTTCATTACCAGAGTGAGCCGGGCAACCGTGGAGACAAGCATGGAGGATGTCGCTTTCAATGCATTTGTTTACTACCATGGTCTACGCTCGGACAAGACGTTGAAGGGTGCACTCTGGCACTTCCCTTGTTTCCTTCATGAGAAGGGTATTTGGACCGTGCCGCTTGCAGATGATTCCTCCTTGACTTTACAAGCTACGGTGGGATTAGCTCGTGAATTGGCACTCCATGAAGTGGATTTGAAGGATGAGTTGTTGAAGGAAAAAAGAACTTAAGGAGCAAGCATATAAGGAGATTGACCAATTAAGGGCGGAGTTAGGTCGTCCCAAGATTTATGAGAAGCTTAATTAGGAAATAGGAAAAACCCCTATGTAATAAGAACGATAGTAGTTGCGAGTTAATTTTAAGTTTGGATTGTTTTAAGAGTCAGTTTGTGGTGTGAACAATTGTGTGATTGATGGATTGTTATTATGATAATGTGTGATTTGGATCTTTGTAATGTGTGCTGGAGTTTTGTAGACATGCCTACAAGTTCCATGGTTAAGAATATTAAGTTTGATCAAAATATATTAGTTGAATATGAGGTTAACTTAGTTCTGTCCTTTGCTGATTTTTGGGATCAGTCTGGGATGTTTTGGAAATAACTTAAAATCCGTTCATGAGAAATTTAAGAAATTTTACTGGGAATAATTAGACTTCTATATCTTTCCAACCCCACAAGAATCACTTTAATATCTATTATGGGTTAAGAGATATATCTGTTCCAAGTTGGAGTTACTGCACAGTCTGGAATTCTGAAACAGTTTCAGTTAAGTTCAGTTTTTGACCAATTTATTGACAGAATCAGAAAAAGTGTTGTGAATAAAAGTTGTAGATAATTTTATAAGCTTTCTAACCATGTAAAGATCACCTGAATTGGACATCTGTAGCTCGAGATATGACAGTTTTACTGAGTTGCTGAAATTGGAGTTCGCCCAGAAAAATCAGATTTTGTTTATCTATTGAATACATCATCTCGGGTCGTACTGAATTTTATCTTCTGTGTTTGGAAACAGATGTCAGGCAGAGGTCGTGGCAGAGGTCGTGGAGGTGCTAATCCACCCATTACTATGGAGGAACTCATGCAAACTCAGAATCAGCTGATGCAGATGTTTATGCAGCACATGCAGAACAATCCCCTGCAGGAGGACCACCACCTGTTCAAGTAAGGGATAAGCGTGGAGAATTTTTGAAGGGACGCCCTCCAGTGTTTTCTCATGCTGCTGATCCTTTAAAAGCAGATGATTTGGTGAGAGCCGTTGAGAAACAGTTGAACATAGCTCAATACAATGATATGGAAAAGGTGTTATATGCGTCTGGTCAGTTACAGGGAACAGCTCAGACTTGGTGGGAGTCGTATCAGGCTACGCGCCCTGACAATGCTCCTCCTATCACTTGGAATGAGTTTGTTAGAGATTTTCGAGCTCGTCATATTCCTGAAGGTATAATTGAGCTGAAGCAGGAAGAATTCAGAAACCTTAGGATGGGACAGATGAGCGTTAGTGAATATCATGACAGGTTCACCCAGTTGGCTCGCTATGCTCTCAATGAAGTGAGGGAAGATGCAGACAGGCAGCGTCTTTTCTTGAAGGGAATTTATTATGATCTTCGCTTGCAATTGAAGGGGAACAGCTATGCTAGTTTTCAAGAGTTGGTAAATAAAGCTATTGTGCTTGATAATGAGCGTAGGGAGATGGACAGAAAGAGGAAGATGAAGGTGTAAAGCTCAGGAAGCAACAACCGTCAACGCACAAATTCTCAGCATGGTTTTCATCAGAAGTTTCAGGGACCGGTTAGCTAGTGGAATCGCAATCCGAATCAGAGGTGGTCCCAAAATTGGCAAAGTAATCAGTCGCAGCAGCGTTCATCATATCCACAGCGTCAACAGTATCAGCAGACTGGGCAACAGACTCCTCGCACTGGAAATCCCAATGTTACCCCCATGAAGAATAGTGCTCCCAGCACTCCTATTAGATGCTTTGTCTGTGGTAAAGAGGGCCATCTGTCTTATAATTGTCCTGAGAAGCAGAACCAACAGACTCCTCAGAGCCAGAAGAGCAACCAGAGGCAATCTGGTACTGGAAGGGTGAATCACGTGTCTTCGGATACAGCTCATGATGCACCAGAAGTTATGATTGGTACGTTCAATGTACATTCCACTCCCGCAACTGTTCTTTTTGACTCTGGAGCATCTCATACATTCATATCCAACATTTTTGTTAAAATGCATAGTATACCCATGCTAGCTATGAAAGAACCTCTCTTAGTAAATTCACCTGGAGGTACCATGCAAACCAGTAATCGTTGTCTTCCAATTAGTATGGTATTAAGGGGGGTAGAGTTTAAGATAACTCCTATAGTGTTGAGGACATCTGGTATTGATGTGATATTGGGTATGGACTGGATGAAGCAAAATCAGGCAGAGATTCAGTGTCAGCAGAAAGTGGTAGTTGTGACTGTGCCTAATGGAGATAAAATCAATGTGAATATAGCAATGCAGAAGCAACCAACCGCGGTGGTGAATCAGCTTGAAGATACTATTAAGGAGAATTCAGTGATTGAGGAATTTCCGGATGTCTTCCCTGATGAATTGCCAGGTATGCCACCTGACCGAGACATTGAATTTCTTATTGAATTACTACCTAGAACTGCACCTATAGCCAAACGACCATATAGGATGGGAGTAGATGAATTAGAAGAACTTAAGAAACAAATTAAAGAATTACAAGGTAAAGGTTTTATTCGACCTAGTTCATCACCTTGGGGAGCACCAGTTATTTTTGTTGATAAGAAAGATGGTGGTCAGAGGATGTGTGTTGATTATCGGTCACTAAATGAAGTAACTATCAAGAATAAGTACCCTTTGCCCAGGATTGATGACTTGTTTGATCAGTTGAGAGGTGCTTGTGTGTTCTCTAAGATTGATTTACGTTCTGGTTATCATCAGTTGAAGATTCGTGCCTCTGATATTCCAAAGACAGCTTTTACTACAAGGTATGGATTGTATGAGTATACTGTTATGTCGTTTGGATTGACCAATGCACCTGCATACTTTATGTACATGATGAATAAGGTGTTCATGGAATATTTGGATAAGTTTGTGGTAGTGTTTATTGATGATATACTGGTATTTTCCAAGACAGAGGTAGAGCATGCTGAACATTTGAGGTTGGTATTGCAGAAGCTTAGAGAGCATAAACTGTATGCGAAGCGAAGTAAATGTGAGTTTTGGTTGAAGGAAGTTTCTTTCCTTGGTCATATTGTTTCTAATGGAGGTATATCAGTGGATCCAGGCAAGGTGAAGGATGTATTGAATTGGAAACCGCCTACCGATGTTAGAGAGATTCGCAGTTTCTTGGGTTTAGCTGGATATTACAGACGGTTCATTGAAGGGTTTTCTAAACTTGCTAAACCTATAACATCTTTGTTAGAAAAGGATGCCAAATTTGTGTGGTCTGATAAATGTCAAGCTAGTTTTGAGGAATTGAAGAAGAGGTTGACTACAGCGCCTGTTTTGGTTTTACCAGATTTGAGTAAGAAGTTTTCTATTTATTGTGATGCTTCTCGTCAGGGTTTGGGATGTGTTCTTATGCAAGAAGGCAAAGTTGTGGCTTATGCATCTAGGCAGTTGAGAAAGCATGAGTTGAATTATCCTACACATGATTTGGAGTTAGCAGCTGTAGTTCATGCTTTAAAGATTTGGAGACATTATTTGATTGGACATAAGAGTGACATATACACTGATCATAAGAGTTTGAAGTATATTTTCACTCAGTCAGATCTGAATTTGAGGCAACGCAGATGGTTAGAGTTGATTAAGGATTATGATATTGAGATACACTATCATCCTGGTAAGGCTAATGTAGTAGCTGATGCTCTTAGTAGGAAAAGTTATGCAAATGAGATAAGAACATTGTCTATGACTAGGGAGTTATGTGCTGAATTTGAATATTTGAATTTGGGAATTGTTACTAATACAATGGAATTAGTGATAGAGCCTACTTTAGAGCAAGAAATTTACAAGGGTCAGTTGAAGGATGAGAAACTAAAGAAGATAGCGGAGGATATAGTGATTGGTAAGTCACCAGGCTTTCGAATGGATGATAATGGGATTTTGTGGTTTGGAAAGAGGCTGTGTGTACCTGAGGATCAAACTGTTAGACAGGCAATACTTCGCGAAGCTCATGAGTCAGCTTATTCTATTCATCCTGGTAGTACTAAGATGTATTTGGATCTTAAACAGAAATATTGGTGGGTTGGATTAAAACGAGATGTGGCTGAGTATGTGGCATTGTGTGATACTTGTCAGAGGGTGAAAGCAGAGCATCAGAGACCTGCTGGATTGTTGCAACCAATGAAGATTCCTGAATGGAAGTGGGAGGAAGTTGGTATGGACTTTATAGTGGGGTTACCGCGTACTCAGAGAGGTTATGATTCTATTTGGGTAATAGTAGATGGGTTGACCAAAGTTGCTCATTTTATACCAGTTAAGACTACTTACCATGGACCAAAATTGGCAGAGTTGTACATGGAGAAGATAGTATGTTTGCATGGAGTTCCAAAGAAGATTGTATCTGATAGAGGTACGCAGTTTACGTCATACTTTTGGAAAGCTGTACATGAATCTTTGGGAACCAAATTGAATTTTAGCACAGCATATCATCCACAGACAGATGGACAGACTGAAAGGACCAACCAGGTGTTAGAAGATATGTTGAGAGTCTGTGCATTGCAATATGGAACTAGTTGGGATAAGAGTTTGCCTTATGCAGAATTTTCTTACAATAATAGTTATCAACAGAGTCTTAAGATGGCACCGTTTGAAGCTTTGTATGGACGTAAGTGTAGAACTCCATTGTTTTGGGATCAGACAGGTGAATCTCAGGTGTTTGGTACAGATGTTCTTAGAAACGCAGAAGATCAAGTGCGAGTGATTCGTGAGAATTTGAGAGTGGCACAGTCTCGTCAGAAGAGTTATGCTGATAATAGGAGAAGAGATCTAGCTTTTGAAGTAGGTGATTATGTCTATTTGAAGGTGTCACCTATGAGAAGTGTGAAGAGATTTAACATGAAAGGTAAACTAGCACCAAGGTATGTTGGACCATTTAAAGTTATTGCTAGACGTGGGGAAGTTGCTTATCAATTAGAGTTGCCTGAGAATTTATCTGGAGTGCATGATGTGTTTCATGTTTCACAACTTAAGAAGTGTTTACGGGTGCCTAAGGAGCAGATACCTTTAGAAGAGTTGACTGTTAAGGAGGATCTCACATATGAAGAGTTTCCGATTAAGATTTTAGAGACTGCTGAGAGAGTTACCCGAAGTCGGGTTATTAAGATGTGCAAGGTGCAGTGGAATCGATATTCAGAGGCAGAGGCAACTTGGGAAAGAGAGGATGAGTTGAGGAAATCATATCCACAGTTATTTGAGTAAGCAGTCCAATCTCGAGGACGAGATTCTTTTAAGGGGGTAGAATTTGTAACACCCAAAATTTTAGAGATAATGAATTTTGAATAAATTGGATAACAAATAATGGTAAATTAAAATAATAAAATATATTGGGTGTTGCATTCATGCTGTTGCATTTATTTTGTTATGTGGAGTGGTTTTGTTTTGTTTTATTTTGGATTAGAAAATTTATTTGAGATAATTTGTGAAAATAAATAAAAAAAAGAAACTTACCTTCAGCTGGTGGCCGACGGCTCGTTCGGCGGCCTACTTTGACTTCACTGTGCCGCGTGGGCCGAGCCAGTCAAGCCCAGCATCGCCGCGGCCTAGTCGGCTGATCCGTAGCCGCGCCCTCCCTCCTTTCTATCGCTGACAGGTGGGGCCGGACGTCGGTCTTCTTCTACCTCTCGTATCCGTTCCGGACTCCAGACCGAACACGACCATGTCGGTCGGTTCTGTGATTTCTGGTCAAGTCTAACCAAAATCGATGATTTGAGGCTATAAATAGGACGCCTTGACCCTCTATTTTCTGTTTTCCATCTAAAACCCGAGCTTCATCACGTGAGTTTGAGCGTAGGAAGCCGGAACCCTAGGCTCGTTCGGTTGGTCGTCGGTGGAGCTTGTGGGTAGGTTCGGGCTCTTTTTCTTCGCATTGGTGAGTTCGTTATTTCCTCCTCTTACTTCCCATGCTCTCAATTGGCGTTTTGGCGATGTATACCGTAGTTTTGAGAGCTTGCCGTGGTCGGCAATGGCGCCGTCGCTCCCGAGCAGCCGCGCGCCATGTTAGGTCCACTATAGCCGGTTTTTATTGGGTAGTTGAATTCGCGTGGAGCTTCTCCACCGTTTGGACAAGTCGCGGGCTGAATGGTGGCTTTGAGGGGGAGAGTCACCAACGCCGGCCATGGAAGGGCCGCCGGCCATGGAAGAGGTGCCGGTCAGGTTTGGGGAAGAAGAGCTGGAGGTGTACTGTGATGTTGCTGGTGATCGTGGGCCGTCCGATTCGAAATCGACGATCCAGATTAGAAGATACCCCTTCGCGGGTAGTTTTTCTAAAGAGACCCTCGGTTCTTTTGAAATCAACCCGCAGTCCTTAGCGTAGTTCTGGAAATACGTTTTCGCGTTGTGAAGGCGTATTCTTTTCCGGTTTATTCAAAAATACGTTTTCAGGAAATTACAGTTTTGCCACTGGAACTGTTTTGGTCATAAAAACTTCGTTTTAACTCCGATTTGATCCGTTCAAGTTGCGTTAGGTTCGTAATTGCGAGCTCTACATGTTAGTGTAGTTGTACAATTAGTTTTGATAATTTATTTTTCGATTTTATAATTAAGTATTTATTTATCTATAGGAAATCTTAGAAAATTCATAACTTTCACGTTTTAACTCCGAATTTGGTGATCTTTGCGTCTGTGTGATCGTAGAAACGTGTAGAAGAGTTTTATAAACTTTTATTACTGTTTTTGTTACTGTTGGTGTACTGTTCTAATTATATCTCTTTGTTTGCTTCGTGTATGTTTGATTGGATGCATGTATGTTGTTGATTGATGATCAAGTATAGAAGGTGAGCAGTTTTTGGATGATTCGGAGTATTACTTTGAGCCAAGTCAGCAGTATTGTTTGGAGAGCTTTGATCAAGGCAAGTATAACACAGGACTATCCTTGTTACCTAAAATTGAATTATCATACATATGCATGTGCTTACCTTGACAACCTTAGAGATTATAACTTAGTGCTTGTTGTCTTGATTCCTTGTCAACCTTGGGAATGCATATGGGTAGCTATTGCTAGTGCTTAAACTAAGAACAATGATCTTGTAATTTGATTAATGGATTAAGCAATCAACCATTAAGATGATTTTATTACTGTTAAAAGGGGGCTAGAGCATGTGTATTATTTTGATGCTCTGGTTTCTCTCCATAAGGACTTGTCTGTAAGTGATAACCGGGATATACAGTACAGCTGTGAGGGCTATATGGCTCTGGCTTTAGTTGTTCAAGAGATCTTTTCTAGCTTGTTAGTGGTTACCTTAAATGGCGTAAGAAAGGCTTGCCACGTTGGGTGTAGTGCGAGCCCCTGGCCTAGTGTGTATAGGCTGCGGTTGTTGTGCCACAGGGAAGGGGGGTTCTACATCTGCCTGCCGAGTGAATCTAATGGCCCTAACTTGTTAGACGAACTCTTGGATGACTTTATATGGTTCTCCGGTGTTTGGGCTTGATCTCCCCACTCATTTGGAAATCATGACTCACAGTGAAAGTGTACACCTCTGCGCAGAGTTAAAAACTGGTATACTAGCCGTGCTCACGGATACGAGCGGCCTTGGGGATTCTTATGGAATAGTTGATCATAACTGTTATATCATGCTTAATTATTGTTGATTATTACTATGCTCATGTTAATGCTATTCGTTATCATTATTACAATTGATCATTGGTTCTTTAATGGGAAGTGGTTTATCTTGATGCTACTCAATTGTTAATTATATGAATAAAAGCTAAACGCAGTTAAACAGTGTCTAGCCTTTTGAGCCTCATGAACCTTGTGTTATATTTGTTGAGTTCGACATGGACTCACCCTTGCTATTTCCACCATAACAGATGAAGATTATGAGGAAGATTATCGTAATGAGTACTAGTCTTGGTGTCAACCAGTCAACCGTGTCCCTGTGTGGAGTTTCTGCTTGAGAATACTATTAGTTATTATTATTCATCGATCAAGACTATGTCTTAAATATCTATTCGCTATGTAATAAGCACTGTGATGATACTATGTAATTTGTCTACTTATGTCTGCGATCATGTCCTGGGGCGCACATGAGTACTTTATGCATCCTATTTTTGTCCTTAAAAATGGGTGTGACACAACCACTGTGATTTGATGTGAGCGATGTATAGAGAAGACTGCAACTGCACTCTCGTTCTAACCTTGGTAAGGATGATCTACTGCTCTATTGGGGAGGCTCACAGAATCTAGACACCTCAAAGGATGTTCGACCCGCACCTATAAACCCTATCGATCCTGCTAACGGGATATGGAATACAAAGGTAGCTACGGAAATGTCACGTTCCTCGCTACTACCACGGTCCGGCTAGACAGGGGATATCTATGAGTATCCTAGCCCAAACACCTCGTTTACGCTAGAGATGATTACTCTAAACTCTACGCGAAGAGATTAAAGTAAACTCATAAACCAAAGAACAATAAAACAAAGAACTTACTAGAATTTAGAAGTCGAAATACTGAAGAATCCTAGGAGCAAGCCTCGGGTTAGGAGAACTTGATCCCGCAGGTACAACCTCGAAGTAGTCACCGACAGGCCGGGCTTCCTTCGATCTATACCTCCACTCTATCTCTCTCAATCTAGAAGAACTAAGTCTAATCTCACATTGGATGCTAAGCCCTAATGAGGTGGGAACCCTAAGGGAACCTCTCTCTCTCTGAATCCTCTCTGGAAAATATGAAAATAATGGACTTGGATTCTCCTCTCCAGGGGCCAGGGGTCCTGCTTATATAGTCCCTTCAAGTGAACCTGGGCCGTCGGATCAAACCGACATTAATCGCACGGTTTTCCTTGATCCTTTAGGTCGGTGGGGCATAATCCGCGAGACTCATCCTGATTGGTTGCAGACCTAGGGCGGGCGCCCCAGGGTCCAGGGCGGGCGCCCTGGTCCCGGGCCCGTTCGGCCTTCCGTTCGATCCCGTGGCTTCTGGAGTCTTCTAGATGATAGAAAATCGGTGAACACGTTAATATCTCTATGTAATTCCGACGTGTGGGCCTTTCCTTTGTATTTCCTGATAACCCCCTGCAGAAACAAATAAACAACAAAACTCGTGGAATTATGTCAGATCAAACCCTAATTCTAGGTGTTGCTTGCATATAGGTCCTTTTCCTTATTTATTGGATAATTAAAATTGATACTTAAGAACCATCAACAAACACCCCCATACTTAGGCTTTTACTCGTCCTCGAGAAAAGGATGGTTCAGAAAAATAACTGGGGTTGAAACATTGTAAAGCATTCTTTTTATACCTGCAGGGTATTGTGAATGTCCACTGTGCACTGTAGTCAGGGAAATATATGGTTGAAGTAGAGATCCTTTCTTCTTCTCAACCCTGTCACTTGGAGTTTTTTATATATTTTTGAATAGAAAACTTAGCATACCTTTATCCTCATAGGGGCTCTCAGATCACTCATTTATCTTTTGTATATCTCACTGAGGCTGTTTTAATTTGTAGAAATTCTCAAGCATACTTACTTTGCATATATTGCCTAGTTCAAAACGGGATCCGAGGAGAGGAATGCCATACTCTTAGATCAAAGACTTTGAAAATTAAAACTTGTCAACTCTTACTGGCATATTGCTTATTAGAGGGACCATGGGCTATCATTTTCTTTTTACCATATATATTTTTATCATCTCTTTTTTTTTCAGGTGGATACTGAGGTAACCCTAATTCTACTTCCGGACACTTGTCCATTTTTCTGCGAGGTTGTCGAGCACTTGCTCTTTTTTATTTCCTTGAAATTTATATTTTTGCATAGCCCATGCCTCTAATGCAATAATACTTCGGAAGAGTGAATCTTTCTGAATAAAAATGTCTTGATCTTGGGAGTATGATAAATCTCTCAACAAGGGTCTAACTCGTTTTGTACAAACTCAATACAAAGCAAATTAATATTTTTAGGTTTATCAGGCATATAAAATATTGAGGATGGTAGCTATATTTTTGAAGTTTTTGAAAAGAAAATCTCCAAGCGACAAAGATTTCAAGAATAAGATACTCATATTCTACCATCTCACATTCCACAATGACTTGAGTAACACATGGTTTTTAAAATGATTTTCAATAAATGCAGGTTTTCAGAAATATCACAGAGTGAGATTGATCATGATTAAAAATATTTTTGTCTTTTTAAATTATCATGTTAGGAACAATATTCTACACAGCCCAATATGTATTTGTATATATGTAAATAAAGCGTGCAGAGTATGTACCTGAATCGTGGAGTGGTGCAATTGAAGTGCATTTACCATGTCAGAGGGATTCCTCCATACTTGTTTCCTGCTTTCTTGCATAAAAATAAAGTGGAGATACACGAGGCATAATAATAATAATCTTTATTTGTCTTGAGGCATTTATTATACTGACTAATGAAGCGAACTAATCTAAACTGAATTTAATCGAATCTAATTGAATCTAATGATGAAGACTAAGACACACTGCCTCAAGGTCTAATCTAGATAGCTCAGTGTTGCTCTAAATCCCTGATCCTAGCAAGGGCATCAGAAAGGTCACGTTTAAGCGCGAGCACAGTAGTGTTCAGGTTGGAGACCTGCCTACTAAGGGAGCTAACTGTGGACTGAAGTTCCATAATATGTCTATTTGCTGTCCTGATGTCCTCATCCACATCTGCTATGGTCCTGCGGCGCTTCGGTGGTGTCTCAAACGAATTGAGAGCGTGCTTAGGAGCTTCCTTTGGTGGGATGAAGCGAACTTTTGCTGTCCTAACTCCTTCGAAGCGGGGTCTCTCCTTCTCCATAGTATAGTGGACGCTGCTGATCTCGCCGCTCCGGTTGGTCTTGACGCCTACAACCCGCTCAGTGGGTTTAGGTGGCAGGATTTTCGTGCCGGCTGGTACCTTGACGATGGCTTCTTGCTTGGACGACGGTCCCTTGAGAAGAAGGGGCTGCGGTGGTGCAGTAAGAACTGGTTGGGCGTAGTAGGATGAGATTGAGCTGCGCTGGTTTGATGGTGGGGCTGCTAGCTGTCGCTCTGTGTTGGCCGGGACGTAGGCGTCGGGGTCATCCTTGGGCTTGCGGTTGAGGTCGTAAGGGACGATCTCCCAGTTGCGGTGGGTCTTGTTGGCCATTGGAGAAGCAAGGAACTAGACAAGCTCTAATTGAGGAGGAGAGAAGGATTGAATGAATTGGTGTTGAAAGCTGACGTCAGGGGTCTGTTTATATAGGGGTCAAAAAGTGCCTCTAGGGTTTCCATAGATCCATCCCGCTGCCGGGCGTGCGTAACAACCCATTCACGGAATTTTCTGGATAACCATAGATGAGGAAAGCACGTCGGAAGAGGCCGGGGCCAAGGGGACACCAGGGCAGGGTGCCCGCCCTCATCCTCAGGGCGCCCGCCCTGGGCCTGCCTCCTCTGCGGGCTCGCTTGCTCGAGCGTGTTTCTAGAAGTATTTTTATCCCGAAAAATATATACGTGGCCCAAAAACGTCAGATTAAAAAGGTCGGGCTTTAATTCTCCATCGAAAGGTAAAAATGGATCACGTCTATTTCTTCTAATTCTTTATTGGGTTCTAAAAATAATTTAAGACGTTGACCATTTACCTTGAATAACGTACCTTCGTCATTTTGAAGTGTAATAGCTCCGTGGGATGATGAATTGACTACCTTGTATGCACCTTCCCATTTACTCCGGAGTTTTCCATGCCCGAAAAGCTTCACCCTGGAATTAAAAAGTAATACCTTATCTCCGGGTGAGAACTCCTTCTTCTTGATCCTCTTGTCATGCCATCTTTTGACTCTTTCTTTGTAGATCTTCGAATTGTGATATGCTTTCTCTCGCCATTCTTCCAATTCTGATAGTTGCATTCTTCTATGATCTCCAGCAACATCTAGGTCCATATTCCATCTTCTTATGGCCCAGTGTGCTTTGAACTCTAGTTCAACAGGCAAGTGGCAAGTCTTCCCGTACACCAATTGGTATGGGGTCATTCCAATTGGGGTCTTGTATGCTGTCCGGTATGCCCAGAGTGCATCGGGTAACTTTTCCTTCCATGCTGTTCCCATCTCATTTACTGTTTTCTGAAGAATGTTCTTGATTTGCTTGTTGGAAGTCTCTGCTTGGCCACTTGTCTGAGGATGATATGGGGTAGCAACGTTGTGACGGATTCCATGTTTTGCTAGATAATGCTCAAAGCGTTTGTCGATGAAGTGTGATCCCCCATCACTTATCACCACCCTAGGGACTCCAAATCTTGGAAATATAATCTCTTCAAACATCCTCTTTGAATTAATATTGTCGGCACGCTTGCAAGGTAGTGCTTCTACCCACTTGGAGACGTAGTCAACTGCCACCAAGATGAATTCACACTTCTTTGATGGAGGAAATGGACCCATGTAGTCGATTCCCCAAACATCAAAGAGCTCAATCTGAAGGTTGTTGGTGAGTGGCATAGCATCTCTTGTATTTATGTTTTCGTGCCTTTGACATGGCCCATATCTTCTGATATATTGCCTTGTGTCTTCATACATTGTAGGCCAATAGAATCCACATTGCCAGATCTTTGAATGTGTATGGAATGCTCCATAATGACCTCCGTATGGTGATGAATGGCATCTGTCGATGATCTTCCACCCTTCCTCAGTGGTCACACACCTTCTGAGTAAGCCATCAGCGCATACTCGGAAGAGGTATGGCTCATCCCATATGTGTGAACGACTTTCTTGAATAAGCTTCTTCTTGTTCGCTCCTGGTGGTACATACCCTGAAACCATAAAATTAACAATATCTGCATACCAGGGGTCAGACCTGTTGATTCCATAGAGCATGTCGTCCCGGAGTGAATCATTAATGGGTGTTTCCTGTGGATCCTTAAAGTGCATTCTAGACAAGTGATCAGCAACAGAATTTTCTACTCCCTTTTTATCTTTTATTTCTAAGTCAAATTCTTGGAGTAACAAGATCCATCTAATTAGGTGAGGTTTAGCATCTTTTTTAGTGAGCAAATATTTTAGTGCAGCATGATCAGTGTAAACAATTATTTTAGGTCCTACTAAGTAAGATCTAAATTTATCAATGGCAAAGACAACAGCCAGAAGCTCTTTTTCAGTGGTTGCATAATTAAGTTGAGCTCCTGTCAAAGTTTTACTGGCGTAAGCAATTGCATGATGCTTCTTGTCTTTTGTTTGCCCCAAAACTGCCCCCACAGCATAATCACTAGCATCACACATAATTTCAAAAGGCAACGACCAATCAGGGGGTTGAATGATTGGTGCAGAGATGAGTGCATTCTTTAATAATTCAAAAGCTTTTAAACATGCATCATCAAATTCAAAAGGAGCATCCTTGGCTAGCAAAAGAGTGAGTGGTCTAGCAATAAATGAAAAATTTTTTATGAATCTGCGATAAAAACCAGCATGGCCAAGAAAGCTTCGAATTCCTTTTATATTCACAGGTGGAGGTAGTTGTTCTATTACTTCAATTTTAGCTTTATCTACCTCAATACCTCTTTCAGACACTAGGTATCCTAGCACTATTCCTTCCCTAACCATAAAATGACATTTTTCCCAGTTAAGGACTAAGTGCTTTTCTTTGCATCTTTGCAAAACCTTGTCTAAGTTTTCAAGACAATTATCAAAAGTTTTTCCATAAACAGAAAAATCATCCATGAAAACTTCCATAATCTCTTCAATCATATCAGGAAATATAGACATCATGCATCTTTGAAAAGAAGCTGGTGCATTACATAGCCCAAAAGACATTCTATGATAAGCATAAGTTTCGTATGGACAGGTAGAAGTGGTTTTGCTTTGATCATCAGGATGGATCGGGATCTGGTGGTACCCTGAATATCCATCTAAGAAATAGAAGAACGAATGGTTCGCTAACCGCTCTAACATCTCATCTATAAAAGGTAAAGGAAAGTGATCCTTTTTCGTGGCTTTATTCAGTTTTCTATAGTCAATGCACATCCGCCACCCTGTGACGGTGCGTTGCGGAATTAGCTCGTTCTTCTCATTTGTAACAACAATCATGCCTCCCTTTTTAGGCACAACTTGAACAGGGCTCACCCACTCACTATGCGGCACAGGATATATAATCCCTGCATGCAGCAACTTTATAACTTCCTTTTTAACTACTTCTCTCATCGCGTTGTTGAGTCTACGTTGGGGTTCCCGAGAAGGTGAAACAGAAGGATCTGTCGGAATGCGATGGGTGCAAATCATAGGACTGATTCCTGTAAGATCTTGGAGTGAGTAGCCAAAAACTGAGTGATGTTTTTCTAAAACGGTCATTAATCGCAGAGTTTGTTCCTGAGTGAGTTTATTACTAATGATCACAGGAAACTCTGGATTATTGTTTAGGAAAGCATAGATAAGACCGGGTGGTAAAGTTTTAAGCTCTATAGGAGGTCTGGTGTTTCTGCAAACTCATCTAAAGGTTCAGGTTCAGAAGGTTCAGCTTCCTCTTCTATGAAGAAAAGGGGCTTCTTCTTCTAAGTCTGATTCATTTAAAAGCTCTAGAGACGCAGCTTTTACCTCTTCCATAGGATCAGGCAAAAGAGATGACTCGATCTTATTATTCAAGGAGTGAGAAATTGTCATAGGGAATTTAAAATCCTTTCCAAAAGAAATGTGTAGCTTTCCAGTTAGACCTTCATAAAGGAGTCTTCTAAATGGTTGTCCTATCAATAGGTCGAAGTCCCATGTATCAAAGATATAAAAGTTCAAATGAATCATGGAGCCTTCTACCATAAAGGGTAGGACATTCACAATTCCAAGACTGGGGACCAATCGTCCTGAAGATTCCTTCATGAACTTTGTTGTGGGGGTTAAAATTAATTTTCTAAATAATTTAAGTGCAAAAGCTTCAGACATGATATTGATCCCCACAACAGGATTATAGAGAGCATCAAATAGATCAGAATCATAAGCACAGCGTATAGTGATAGGAGGTGTATCCAAACGGATCACTTCAGAGGAAAGCTCTGACTCCTCCAACCATTCGCTACTCATAACTGAGATAAGCTCTCTCAATTGATATTCACTTGGTAAACAAATGCTATAATGGCCGCTTTGGGGTTTGTCTATAGAATGGTAGTTTGAAATGTTTCCAAAATCGGCAAAAAGATCGGATTCTATATCCAGCATGAAATCAGGTGGTGGAATTTCTTCCTTTTGTGGCTCAAAACTTGGGATAGCTGAAGTAGGTGAAGAATTCGGCAGAGTGTCTACTTCGGCTTCATAGGTTTCATCATGGAGGGTATTTGTCACACCCGGTTTTGCAAAGAACAAAACTAGGCTCGTCATATGTGTGCCCAGGAAGTCCACACATACAACAACAGAATAGAGATATCAAAACAATGTTTATATAAAGCGGGAAACATAATATATTAACACTTACAACTATCAGAGTATCGCAGAACGGTGGCTAAACTTCTGCTCGGGCTCCATTCTTCTCAGGGACGGCTGACTGGGGGCTCCGTATGCCAGGCACTTCTGAAAAGACTTCTGGAAACTCCACTACACTTTCATCCTTCTTCCAAGCAGCACCCCACTACACACTGGAGTGTGGGGAAATAGCAAGGGTGAGTCCATGTCGAACTCAACAAATATAACACGGGGTTCATGAGGCTCAAAAAGGGTAGACACTGGTTTACTGCATTTAGCTTTTAATTATCACAGTTTTATCATATGAGTAGAATCAGGTTTGCATTAATCCCACAATAAACATATGATCAATGTAAATATGAATAACGAATAGCAAAAACACATTTATAGTCATTAGTGATCATCTATTCTGTAAGGGTCCAAGGCCACTCGTGACCGTGAGCACGGCTGTTATAACAGTTTTACACTCTGCAGAGGTTGTACACTTTCACTGTGAGTCGTGATTTACCCTTTCGCCCGAGGTGATCAGCCTCTTAACCCACTACCAAGGAAGGTCGGCAGGGTTCACTATGAAGTCTTTCAAAGGTTCGTCTAACAAGTTAGGGCCATTAGATTCACTCGGCAAACAGATGTAGAGCCCCCCTTCCAAATGGCACAATGACGCGCAGCCTATACACATAAGGACAGAGGCCGCACTATACCCGATTCATCAAGCCATTCTTACGCCATGAAGGTTACCACTAACAAGCTAGAAAAGGTCCTCATACTTGACTAAAGCCAGAGCCATATAGCCCTCACAGTTGTACTGTAAGTCCCGGATGTTTGCTTACAGATAAGTCCTTAAGGAGAGAAACTAGAGCACCAAAAATAACCCCATGCTCTAGCCCTCTTTAAACAGTAATCAAAAAGTCATCTTTTAGTGTTGTTGCATAATCCATTAATCATATTACAAGATCATAGTTTATGTTCAGCGCTAGCAAAAGCTACCCAATGCAAAGTCCCATAGGTGACAAGGAAACAAGATATCAATAGCTAAGTTATAATCTCTATAGTTGTCAAGGATATGTATGATAATTTCGGTGAATAGGATAACAAGAATGGTCCCATGTTATACTTGCCTTTCTTCCAAAGTTAGCTACTGAGAAATCTTCAGCCTCTGTCTCTGATCTTCAGCTTCTGTTATACTTGTCGGTCCTCAGCTCCTAATCTTCAGCACTCGCGAATCACACTTCTACTCGCAGCAACCAAGCACAGCAAACAGACAACAAACACACTTAAGAACAAACATCATACAAAGAAGACACTTTAAAAGGAAACGCACTAAACGACACGGTACGTTGCTACAGTCACGAAAACGCAAGAACGACGGATAACGGAGCTACCATTAAAGAGGACACACGACTAACGAGACTTGCAACATAACGAAGAAAACAAACTATACGCTTGATCTATTTCAAACATTTTAGAAAATTATCTTAAAGTTGAATTAACCAATTTATATTAATTATAAAGCCAAAACTAAACCTTGGTTATATTTTATTTAGAATAAATGAGTATCTATTATTTAATCATTTAAAAATTTATAGATTAGAAAGCATAGAGCAGGTGATAACAGCTAATCGAATCATTATATGCTTATAGCATAAACTATACAAGTAATATTTAAGAAACATTTAAGTTTTTATTAATCATGATAGCATTTGACCACTAAAGATCGAAGTATAAACCTATATTGTTTTATTTAGAAAGGGCAATTGAATAACCATTAATCATATTTAATTTCTAAAGTCGAGTTAAAGCTAATCATAATTTATTTAAAAACATGCATGTATCCGTTAATCAAATTAAACTGAAACTTTGCAAAATAAAAGTGCGTCTGATAGCATCTCCTCAAACTGTATATGACGTGGGTTCAGCTAGACAAATTATAATTTAGAATCACATTGATGATAGAAATTAATCGGCTCATCATGTTACAGATTAAATTAAGCAAGTTATAATTGACAAAGGAACATTTAACTTGGTATTTATCTAGTTAACATTTTATTATTCATAAAAGACCGGAGATAAACCTGAATAACTTTAAATTCAAAAAGGTACTGCATAATTATTAATCAAATTGCATCTAAACCGACTTTATATGATCATGTTTAAACTAGGCAAATTATAACCAATAAATACATATTTAAGTTGACTAATATTTGTAAAAAGATTAGAAACAAGTTTGCCTAATCCTTAATCAAATTAGTAGGATTAATTTCATAAACATATGACATGGTACATGACATTGTTCAAGTGTATCTTACATCGGCACGGTCGCAAGGCAACAAGAACGAAAACGGAATTACAACCTATGTTGATTTTAACTAAAATGCTATTAAATAATTATTAATCAAATTAGTATTTTAATCAATAAATTCATAACTAAATGACACGATAAACAATGCCACTATCGTGAAGATTATGTCGGCACGATCGCAACTTAACAAAACAAAAGTATAAGACTAGATTACTTTTAATTAGAAAGCTTTTAAATAAATATTAATCAAATTACATTTATATTATATAAAAGAAACAACTACACGCTTGATTATTTTAATTAAATAAAATTGATAAAGGTTATTAACTTAGATTAGTTAAACTATGCTTAATCCAAATCTGAGTTAAACTAATCATGTTTTATTTATAAACATGTCTCATATTATTAAATTATTTACTTTGCAAAGGAATAAACACGTGAGAGTATTTCACCGAATTATGAATGAGACGTGTTTAAGCTAAACAATTTATAACTTAAAAATATATGAAAAGCTAAATATTAACCGATGTTGTTTTTAATTTAGAAAACCATTTGCATAAAGCATTAATCCAATTTAATACTTTACTTAATGACATCATATTTACATCTAAAATCAAGTTGAAGCTAACCGCATTTCATTATATAGATATTATTACATAATGGAATATGCTAGTTAAACATTATCTTTGCAAAAGAAATATATATGAGTATATTACATGTAGCGTGATTAATCTAATTAGATTATAATTGTAAACATATAAGCGAACATTAATCAAATTAATATTTAATTATAAAAGACCGACGTTTACTTTCATTGCTTTTAATTATAAAACTAGCTGCTTGTAGATTAATTAAATTTGTTATTTAACTACATTCTGAAAAACATGTGACGCGAACATCATTAATACTATTGCGTAGAGTGCGTCGATATAAAACTAACGCCACTAGAACGGAGCAAAATCGAGCTAGAACGATTAAACGATGAAGATATTACGAACTGATGGCAATTTCGTAATTACCTTATCTTCATCCCTTGACCTCCCGTACAACCACCACGTAGCCATGGCCATGGGAGAGGACCGTAGAAGGGGCTCGGCCGGAACCTTGGCCTGCTGGCCGGTGGCATGGCACGAACGCACGCAGGTCCACGCGCGGGGCCACGGCGGTTGGCACAAGGCCTGCATGGCCTGCCTGCACGAGACGGCAGTGGTGCAGCCCGCCCTGTACCGTAGCAACAGGTGCACAGGGCGCGGCTACCGAGCGCTAGGCCGGCGATGGAGTGGCGCCCAGGGCTAGGCTGCCGCGGGGCAACGGTAGCCGGCGGTGTGAGGCGCAGTGAGGGCCGGTACTCGCCAGAAGATGAAGAAACTCGAACTGTCGATGGAGAGCTCGCCGGGAAACACACCGGAGAAGAAAAACGAAGGGAAAAAGGTCAAACGGTGATGGATTCGACAAAAAGAAGGCATGACGATGTAGAGGACGACGAGACAAACCTCGGAGTGGAAGCGGAATTCGCCGGGGACGAGAAACGTGGCCGGAAAAGGTCGCCGAACCTTCGCCGTAGGTTCGCCGGAACGCAAGCTGTAGATGCAGAACTTCGACGAGGGATGGAGGAAGCTACGAGCGGCGGCTCACGATAAGAAGGGAGAAAATTCTAATTTACTACACGAGAGATTTCCCAAACTAAGGGCTCCTCCACGGTAGTTTTTGGTGTGCTTTGCCCATGGGGTAGGTACGTATATATAGGGAGGAAAACTCTCCACCCCATGTCAACTAGCGATATGGTACTAATTGACGTTGCACCCTCCATCTTTACTAATAGGCCTAATTAATTATTAAAGCCCATTAGTAAATAAATGAATGGGCCTTTAGGATTATTGCACACAGGCTTTGGTGGAAAATGAGATATTTATTATTTTCGGAATTAATTAATTTCATGGATAAAATAATTCTAGAAAAGTCCAGAATTATTATTTAAGCCATGAAAAATACCCCGAAAGCTCTAAAAATTCAGGGAAAATTCTCAGAGACATTATGAAACATAAGGAACCCAAATAAAGTATTTGGAGCTCATGAAAAGATATTTTGGAGCATCTAAAAATTAGATAACGCTCGCAGAAAAGCGTGAACTAGCTCCAGAAAAAGCCAGAACAATTCCCGAAGAGTTCACTGAGATTGATTGACACATGAGGAACTGAAAGGAATAATTTATGTTATAAAGAAAAGATTTTAGGAAACTGCCAACGAGAACTTAAGATGAGAAACAAGGAATATTGATTGCGGAAAAAGATAAAGACGTGCTGGAGAAGAAAGATATTATTTTTTTATAACTAATTGATGCTATCATAAACTAAACTTATGAAATTTTATCCGAATATTAAAACATTTATTTTATTTAGTGTTTCCTATACACAACCCAAAATTGAAAATTTTGGGGTGTAACAATTCTACCCCACTTAACAGAAATCTCGTCCCGAGATTCGAAGAAACTTGGGAGAGAGGTAAAGTAGACCAATAAGATTGTTTTAAAACTTTTGACAAATTCTGATATAAGCGTCAAGGATTATCAATGGTTGACAAGAGAACATTGGATTGATCGTTAAGATTAATTCAAGTTAATGACAGAAGATCAAAGGATTGAAGGTCAGCATAAGAGGAAAGGAAGATCAAAGGAAATTGAAAAGATAGATCAAGGTTGGTCATCGAGTCTTCACTTTATAAGGTGTAAAAACAAGGGTGGAGATTAGCAAAAGATAAAGATAGATCGTATGGTACTCACAACTCCTCGATTCAAAATTTATGAGACATCACAAAAAATGACAGACTAGCATTGGTTGAAGAAAGGTAAAGACTAGTCTTCCGTTTTACCATTCAGGAAGACCAGTGAGAAGGATAAATTGATCTTCAAGTCTTTGTAGGTCCTTGAATCAGGATTTATAAGATGTAAGGACTAGGGTCAAAAGTTTTCAAATGTTGATAAGAAAAAGTAAAGATTCATGGCAAGAAGGTGAGACTGGTTAAGGGGCAAGGACTAGCAAAAGATGATATTATGATAGCGATTGGTCTTTGGATCTTCTTGTCTCGTGACTTGAGATTGATGATGGTGGCGGACGCTACCCCACTTAACAAAGATCTTGTTCCACCTGGCGATGTCATTGAAGGAAACACTTTCTTTAAGGCTTACTACTATTGATGAGTCCTTCATGTGTTGATCCTCCATTAAGATGAGGTAAAGAAGGTAGCATGACAACCAAGGGTAGGCAAGGACAGTGTAAGAGAAAAAATGGCAAGATTTAGAATCGATTGAAAGATAAGTAGGATAGAAGATGACACTACCCCACTTAACTTGGATCGAGCTACTCCTCAAGACTTATACCTTCCGAGCCACCTTTGAAACATGAGAACAAGGGTAACACACAAGCAACACATCAAGCACAACAAGCACACATCACATCATCGGTACTAAACGTGCTTCTTCAACAATGGTGGTCATCCTAATGGCACATTGGAGATGATGAAAGACCATCGAACTTTTGAACAAGGTAAGATCAGAAAAATTTTGGTAAAAACAACACAAATCAAAAAAATCAAGGGAGTAAGAAATAATAGCTCAAAGGAAGCTATCAAGGAGGGGATACAACAGGATAAAGAAGAGGAAATAGTCAAAATCAATGAATCAAGGGATCACAAAATAGTTTTATAGTAAAATAAGTTTTAAAATGCGTCCAGTGCTACTTGGCATACGTCCTACAGTCAACACTGCTCTGATACCACTCTGTCACACCCGGTTTTGCAAAGAACAAAACTAGGCTCGTCATATGTGTGCCCAGGAAGTCCACACATACAACAACAGAATAGAGATATCAAAATAATGTTTATATAAAGCGGGAAACATAATATATTAACACTTACAACTATCAGAGTATCACAGAACGGTGGCTAAACTTCTGCTCGGGCTCCATTCTTCTCAGGGACGGCTAACTGGGGGCTCCGTATGCCAGGCACTTCTGAAAAGACTTCTGGAAACTCCACTACACTTTCATCCTTCTTTCAAGCAGCACCCCACTACACACTGGAGTGTGGGGAAATAGCAAGGGTGAGTCCATGTCGAACTCAACAAATATAACACAGGGTTCATGAGGCTCAAAAAGGGTAGACACTGGTTTACTGCATTTAGCTTTTAATTATCACAGTTTTATCATATGAGTAGAATCAGGTTTGCATTAATCCCACAATAAACATATGATCAATGTAAATATGAATAACGAATAGCAAAAACACATTTATAGTCATTAGTGATCATCTATTCCGTAAGGGTCCAAGGCCACTCGTGACCGTGAGCACAGCTGTTATAACAGTTTTACACTCTGCAGAGGTTGTACACTTTCACTGTGAGTCGTGATTTACCCTTTCGCCCGAGGTGATCAGCCTCTTGACCCACTACCAAGGAAGGTCGGCAGGGTTCACTATGAAGTCTTTCAAAGGTTCGTCTAACAAGTTAGGGCCATTAGATTCACTCGGCAAACAGATGTAGAGCCCCCCTTCCAAATGGCACAATGACGCGCAGCCTATACACATAAGGACATAGGCCGCACTATACCCGATTCGTCAAGCCATTCTTACGCCATGAAGGTTACCACTAACAAGCTAGAAAAGGTCCTCATACTTGACTAAAGCCAGAGCCATATAGCCCTCACAGTTGTACTGTAAGTCCCGGATGTTCGCTTACAGATAAGTCCTTAAGGAGAGAAACTAGAGCATCAAAAATAACCCCATGCTCTAGCCCTCTTTAAACAGTAATCAAAAAGTCATCTTTTAGTGTTGTTGCATAATCCATTAATCATATTACAAGATCATAGTTTATGTTCAGCGCTAGCAAAAGCTACCCAATGCAAAGTCCCATAGGTGACAAGGAAACAAGATATCAATAGCTAAGTTATAATCTCTATAGTTGTCAAGGATATGTATGATAATTTCGGTGAATAGGATAACAAGAATGGTCCCATGTTATACTTGCCTTTCTTCCAAAGTTAGCTACTGAGAAATCTTCAACCTCTGTCTCTGATCTTCAGCTTCTGTTATACTTGTCGGTCCTCAGCTCCTAATCTTCAGCACTCGCGAATCACACTTCTACTCGCAGCAACCAAGCACAGCAAACAGACAACAAACACACTTAAGAACAAACATCATACAAAGAAGACACTTTAAAAGGAAACGCACTAAACGACACGGTACGTTGCTACAGTCACGAAAACGCAAGAACGACGGATAACGGAGCTACCATTAAAGAGGACACACGACTAACGAGACTTGCAACATAACGAAGAAAACAAACTATACGCTTGATCTATTTCAAACATTTTAGAAAATTATCTTAAAGTTGAATTAACCAATTTATATTAATTATAAAGCCAAAACTAAACCTTGGTTATATTTTATTTAGAATAAATGAGTATCTATTATTTAATCATTTAAAAATTTATAGATTAGAAAGCATAGAGCAGGTGATAACAGCTAATCGAATCATTATATGCTTATAGCATAAACTATACAAGTAATATTTAAGAAACATTTAAGTTTTTATTAATCATGATAGCATTTGACCACTAAAGATCGAAGTATAAACCTATATTGTTTTATTTAGAAAGGGCAATTGAATAACCATTAATCATATTTAATTTCTAAAGTCGAGTTAAAGCTAATCATAATTTATTTAAAAACATGCATGTATCCGTTAATCAAATTAAACTGAAACTTTGCAAAATAAAAGTGCGTCTGATAGCATCTCCTCAAACTGTATATGACGTGGGTTCAGCTAGACAAATTATAATTTAGAATCACATTGATGATAGAAATTAATCGGCTCATCATGTTACAGATTAAATTAAGCAAGTTATAATTGACAAAGGAACATTTAACTTGGTATTTATCTAGTTAACATTTTATTATTCATAAAAGACCGGAGATAAACCTGAATAACTTTAAATTCAAAAAGGTACTGCATAATTATTAATCAAATTGCATCTAAACCGACTTTATATGATCATGTTTAAACTAGGCAAATTATAACCAATAAATACATATTTAAGTTGACTAATATTTGTAAAAAGATTAGAAACAAGTTTGCCTAATCCTTAATCAAATTAGTAGGATTAATTTCATAAACATGTGACATGGTACATGACATTGTTCAAGTGTATCTTACATCGGCACGGTCGCAAGGCAACAAGAACGAAAACGAAATTACAACCTACGTTGATTTTAACTAAAATGCTATTAAATAATTATTAATCAAATTAGTATTTTAATCAATAAATTCATAACTAAATGACACGATAAACAATGCCACTATCGTGAAGATTATGTCGGCACGATCGCAACTTAACAAAACAAAAGTATAAGACTAGATTACTTTTAATTAGAAAGCTTTTAAATAAATATTAATCAAATTACATTTATATTATATAAAAGAAACAACTACACGTTTGATTATTTTAATTAAATAAAATTGATAAAGGTTATTAACTTAGATTAGTTAAACTATGCTTAATCCAAATCTGAGTTAAACTAATCATGTTTTATTTATAAACATGTCTCATATTATTAAATTATTTACTTTGCAAAGGAATAAACACGTGAGAGTATTTCACCGAATTATGAATGAGACGTGTTTAAGCTAAACAATTTATAACTTAAAAATATATGAAAAGCCAAATATTAACCGATGTTGTTTTTAATTTAGAAAACCATTTGCATAAAGCATTAATCCAATTTAATACTTTACTTAATGACATCATATTTACATCTAAAATCAAGTTGAAGCTAACCGCATTTCATTATATAGATATTATTACATAATGGAATATGCTAGTTAAACATTATCTTTGCAAAAGAAATATATATGAGTATATTACATGTAGCGTGATTAATCTAATTAGATTATAATTGTAAACATATAAGCGAACATTAATCAAATTAATATTTGATTATAAAAGACCGACGTTTACTTTCATTGCTTTTAATTATAAAACTAACTGCTTGTAGATTAATTAAATTTGTTATTTAACTACATTCTGAAAAACATGTGACGCGAACATCATTAATACTATTGCGTAGAGTGCGTCGATATAAAACTAACGCCACTAGAACGGAGCAAAATCGAGCTAGAACGATTAAACGATGAAGATATTACGAACTGGTGGCAATTTCGTAATTACCTTATCTTCATCCCTTGACCTCCCGTACAACCACCACGTAGCCATGGCCATGGGAGAGGACCGTAGAAGGGGCTCGGCCGGAAGCTTGGCCTGCTGGCCGGTGGCACGGCACGAACGCACGCAGGTCCACGCGCGGGGCCACGGCGGTTGGCACAAGGCCTGCATGGCCTGCCTGCACGAGACGGCAGTGGTGCAGCCCGCCCTGTACCGTAGCAACAGGTGCACAGGGCGCGGCTACCGAGCGCTAGGCCGGCGATGGAGTGGCGCCCAGGGCTGGGCTGCCGCGGGGCAACGGTAGCCGGCGGTGTGAGGCGCAGTGAGGGCCGGTACTCGCCAGAAGATGAAGAAACTCGAACTGTCGATGGAGAGCTCGCCGGGAAACACACCGGAGAAGAAAAACGAAGGGAAAAAGGTCAAACGGTGATGGATTCGACAAAAAGAAGGCATGACGGTGTAGAGGACGACGAGACAAACCTCGGAGTGGAAGCGGAATTCACCGGGGACGAGAAACGTGGCCGGAAAAGCTCGCCGAACCTTCGCCGGAGGTTCGCCGGAACGCAAGCTGTAGATGCAGAACTTCGACGAGGGATGGAGGAAGCTACGAGCGGCGGCTCGCGATAAGAAGGGAGAAAATTCTAATTTACTACACGAGAGATTTCCCAAACTAAGGGCTCCTCCACGGTAGTTTTTGGTGTGCTTTGCCCATGGGGTAGGTACGTATATATAGGGAGGAAAACTCTCCACCCCCATGTCAACTAGCGATATGGTACTAATTGACGTTGCACCCTCCATCTTTACTAATAGGCCTAATTAATTATTAAAGCCCATTAGTAAATAAATGAATGGGCCTTTAGGATTATTGCACACAGGCTTTGGTGGAAAATGAGATATTTATTATTTTTGGAATTAATTAATTTCATGGATAAAATAATTCTAGAAAAGTCCAGAATTATTATTTAAGCCATGAAAAATACCCCGAAAGCTCTAAAAATTCAGGGAAAATTCTCAGAGACATTATGAAACATAAGGAACCCAAATAAAGTATTTGGAGCTCATGAAAAGATATTTTGGAGCATCTAAAAATTAGATAACGCTCGTAGAAAAGCGTGAACTAGCTCCAGAAAAAGCCAGAACAATTCCCGAAGAGTTCACTGAGATTGATTGACACATGAGGAACTGAAAGGAATAATTTATGTTATAAAGAAAAGATTTTAGGAAACTGCCAACGAGAACTTAAGATGAGAAACAAGGAATATTGATTGCGGAAAAAGATAAAGACGTGCTGGAGAAGAAAGATATTTTTTTTTATAACTAATTGATGCTATCATAAACTAAACTTATGAAATTTTATCCGAATATTAAAACATTTATTTTATTTAGTGTTTCCTATACACAACCCAAAATTGAAAATTTTGGGGTGTGACAGTATTATCCATCTCAGCTTCTAGGATTCTATCTAGGATCGCTCTAGCTTCATCAGTAGGGATACGAAAGAAAGAACCTCTAGACATTGTATGTAGCATTTGTTTATGATCTTTCTGAAGACCTCGAAAGAAATGAAAAAGGAGAATAGGGTCTTCAATATTGAGTTTTGGACCAGATTCTAAAAGATCAGAAAAACGTTTCCAGGATTTTCCCAAAGTTTCATTTTCTTTTTGTTTAAAAGATAGAACTTCGAGTCTAAGGTCGGCGATACGATCGAGGGAATAAAAATCTAAACAGAAGTTGGCTCGTAAGACTCTCCATTCACCTCGTTGTTGACTTACCTTCTGACTATACCATCGTCTAGCTTCTCCTCTTAAGGAAAAAGGAAAAAGCTTCCAACGTAAAGTCTTATCAGAAATGCCTTCAATGCGAAGACAATCGCATGTTTGCTCAAAATCTCTAATATGAAGGTAAGGATTTTCGTCTTCCTTTCCCGAAAAGGATAGGTTCTCAATCATGGCAATTAACCTTGAACTTAACCTATACTGGGATGTTTGGATAGGCTGTGATGACTCCCATGGTAAAAGGTCAGTTTCCGAAGGTGTTGCAAATTGATAGATTGATTTAGAATCTTGGTTCTCCATAAGGTAAGCATAAAGAAAAGATAAGGAATAAAAAGATTAAAAAAGATAAAAGTATAGGTACAAGCTAGTAGTAAGATTCAAGGTTATCTCAGCAAACCGTCTTTCTCCCCGGCAATGGCACCAGAAATGCTTGTTGATATTTGGTAACGCAATTAGGAAATGATCCGCAAGCGCACGGATATCGGTGAGCACTTCACCCGGGATGTTATCCAGAGTATCGTATTTATTTTTTTACCACTAGGAGAAAGCGTGTATCTGACTAACCAAATCTATTACTACTAACCTTTAGGCTACAACCACTGTGATTTGATGTGAGCGATGTATAGAGAAGACTGCAACTGCACTCTCGTTCTAACCTTGGTAAGGATGATCTACTGCTCTATTGGGGAGGCTCACAGAATCTAGACACCTCAAAGGATGTTCGACCCGCACCTATAAACCCTATCGATCCTGCTAACGGGATATGGAATACAAAGGTAGCTACGGAAATGTCACGTTCCTCGCTACTACCACGGTCCGGCTAGACAGGGGATATCTATGAGTATCCTAGCCCAAACACCTCGTTTACGCTAGAGATGATTACTCTAAACTCTACGCGAAGAGATTAAAGTAAACTCATAAACCAAAGAACAATAAAACAAAGAACTTACTAGAATTTAGAAGTCAAAATACTGAAGAATCCTAGGAGCAAGCCTCGGGTTAGGAGAACTTGATCCCGCAGGTACAACCTCGAAGTAGTCACCGACAGGCCGGGCTTCCTTCGATCTATACCTCCACTCTATCTCTCTCAATCTAGAAGAACTAAGTCTAATCTCACATTGGATGCTAAGCCCTAATGAGGTGGGAACCCTAAGGGAACCTCTCTCTCTGAATCCTCTCTGGAAAATATGAAAATAATGGACTTGGATTCTCCTCTCCAGGGGCCAGGGGTCCTGCTTATATAGTCCCTTCAAGTGAACCTGGGCCGTCGGATCAAACCGACATTAATCGCACGGTTTTCCTTGATCCTTTAGGTCAGTGGGGCATAATCCGCGAGACTCATCCTGATTGGTTGCAGACCTAGGGCGGGCGCCCCAGGGTCCAGGGCGGGCGCCCTGGTCTCGGGCCCGTTCGGCCTCCCGTTCGATCCCGTGGCTTCTGGAGTCTTCTAGATGATAGAAAATCGGTGAACACGTTAATATCTCTATGTAATTCCGACGTGTGGGCCTTTCCTTTGTATTTCCTGATAACCCCCTGCAGAAACAAATAAACAACAAAACTCGTGGAATTCTGTCAGATCAAACCCTAATTCTAGGTGTTGCTTGCATATAGGTCCTTTTCCTTATTTATTGGATAATTAAAATTGATACTTAAGAACCGTCAACACTCATCGACCTCCTTTCCATCGGCACACTCCCTGTCCCATCGGCAGCAGCCTTCAAGTCTCTTCCATCGGCACACTCCATGTTTCATCGGTAACAGTCTTTAAGTCTTCTTTCATCGGCATCGGTAATAATACCCTTAACCTTATCGGCAACACTTCAATTTGAATCCACATGCCACCACCACTCATAAGCAGCCTTCTTTACAAGCTCATTTTCATCGGCTATCAATCTACACAGTAATCTTTCCTCTGCTGATTAGCCCCTCCTGATTATCTTAACACGTGCTAAAAAACGATGTCAACACATGCCCCCCAATTTCGAAGTACAAGATACTGATGCTCCGAAATTTACTCCAGATAATGCTTGTTGTTTCCTATTTTTTTCAACCCATTCTCCAAGCATAACATAATCTGTTACCAGATTTAATCAAATCTAGTTCTAATTCATGTATCTCAGTAAATCTCGCACAATTTCCAACTGTTCTTGCCTCAATTACGGTTGAGATAACAACCCATCGGCAAGATCTTATCATAGCAACATCACCATTTTAGAACTGAAAGATCCTGTATCAAGATCTCTTCCAAGTCATGATTACTAGCCATCAAATCTTCTGTACAATCCCTTGATTGTCGTGCGAATAGTTACCATATCCATCTGAACCACCTCGATCCACCCGCGCACGGCATAGAGATAAGTCAAGAATACCCCTACCCCAAATGGCCTATAAATAGATTTCTCCGGACTACTCATCTTCTACCTTCAAACTTCAACCTTTGGCATTCTCTCTCCGGCGGCAACCCTAACAAACAACTGCGCGTCCTCAACCCACCAGAGCTCCTTCCATCGTCAACTTCAAGTCCCCAGCTCGTGCCCTCATCCTTCTCAAAGCAATGGCGGTCAACTTCAATGTTCCTACGGTTCGTTCTTCTTCTATTACCTTTACCTTGATCCCTTTGGTTCTTTGCGAGTTCTTACAGTTGGTATTTTTCTTCTTCTTCCATTCTTTTGTTCTTCCAAACTCAGGAACTATGCAACACATTGGCTATTCCAACCAACCAACCTCCCCTCCACTGCTTAGGTCCAATGGGCGACCCAGATCCAACTGACTTGATCAATGCAGAGGCTAACAGAATTCCCTTCAAAGCTCAAAATTTTTCTTTGAATCTATGGAAGGATACATTTCGATCTTGGCCCAAACCCACCAAAGGGTGGAAAGATTGGTACTTGAGGGTCAACAGGTCGATGCAAGTGTACTGGGCAGAGCGGAAGATAGACCAATGTATTAGGCTATCCATTGCCGATATGCAAAAGAATGAATTTATGATGATAGCCGCCGCTCACTTCTGGTCAGACACCCAAATACCTTTATGTTTGGTCATGGCCCATGCGCCCCTCCTCTTGCCGATGTATACATGCTCACCGGCTTGGATATCTCAACCGTCGATGAAGGCTCCATCTATGGCAGAAAATCTGAATATAGAGTGAATACACGCAACATCGGCGGCTGGACAGGATACATTCAGGAATACCAAAAGACTGGTACTATCAATCAAAGGGAACACGCCATATTCTTGAATATGTGGTTGGAGAAGTTTATCTTCTGTGGCCGATCGGTAGGACCAACCAACGTTTTCCTCCCAGCAGCCGAACTCTTGGCCAATGGTGTCAGATTCCCGCTTGGCCGATACCTTCTGAGCTCGACCTACCACCTCCTCCACCAAGTATCTCAGAAGCTTCTACTTGGTGAACCCATCGGCAATTTGGGAGGCCCATGGTGGTTCATCAATATGTGGCTAAACGCTCATATGCATAAGCGTCTACAGTGGGATTTCTTCGCCCAAGAATTCCCACGAGAGATCGCCGAAGATTATGTTCTTGGAGATGAGGAATCGGCAACACGCCCTCCTCTCAACTTCGGCGAAGCTATAATTGTCCTCCCTGGAACAGAGGCTAATGAAGATCAAATCGGCAGGTTTTTCTAGAATTTCTACCATGGTCTCCCTCGTGATCTTAGGGCTTGGGTACCCTATATTGATGAGGATAACAAATTCCCCCTTCTCTTCAACTTTGCCAATAGTGATCTGAACCAAGATAATGAGCTTATGATGGCCATTATTACTCCCAGGGCAATCCCGATGAACACATTTGGTAGCGGGAAGAATTCCAATACTACTTATGAATTCTACAATCCATCGGCAGTATCTCGTCAACTGGCTTTTGGGCAACTGCCAATCAAGCTATGCTTTGCCGATGTGATCAAGCCCAGAGAAACCATCACCACTGGAACTGAGTGGAGTAGGGTAGTAAGACTTGCTCCCGATGCCGATATTTCAAATGTTGATCTCTCCGCTTGGTCACCAGCGTCTTTCATCACAGAATCATATAAGCAATGGTGGCAAGAGTGGAAAGAACAGTTATTTTCAACATCCGTCCACACATATCGGCACATGATCGATCTCGACTACACCATACCTGATGATGCAGTAAGTTCCTTTTAACTTCTTTTGTCTTTCTCCCCCTTTTTTATATATATATCGGCAGCTAATCTTTCCCGTAACAGGCCGATGATCCAGTTCCATCAGTAAGCAAGAGTGGGAGACCTTTCAACCTCCACCCTATTTCTCCAGTTTCAATAATCAGCTACAACGCCTCTACCTTAGACGCCTTAACCTTCCAGAGGACCCGTGCCAAAACTATCACCTCTAGACCAAAACTGGCAACGTCTAGGGCCACTCTAATGGCTGCTGCTACAAGCCTAATTAAGGCTTTTAAGGTAATAACCTTGTTTATTTTTTGTTTACTGCCGATACAAATTATATTAACATATAACTATCAGGGTGTAAGAGCTGCGGCTGGATCGTCATCGGCAACTCCCCCAACAACAAGCACCACTACCTCCAGCCAACCTTCAGAGGTACTCTTTTATCTTTACCTTTTATCTGTTAAATATCCGATTTCACACTAATTTTTACAGCAACAAATGGGTACATCAGCAAGCATACCAAGCACTCAACCTCCCCAATCAACAAGTGCCGATGCCCCCCAGCCAATTGTCGCTGAGACCCAAGCAAAGCGTAAAGCTTTAACCGACGCCGAAGCTCAGCAAAAGCGACAGAAATCTACACCAGCCCCTGTATCCGCTTCAGCACCTATTAGTCAGCCAACCGATGTAGTCAAACAAGTTGACCCTCCTGCACAGAATATATCATCGGCCATCATACCCCAAGGGCCAACTACTGATGATATTGTAGAAGACATTCCATCGGCAACCTCTGCCGATCCTTCGCATGATCCCCTTCAAGCTGCTCCCTCAAGCCAGGCCCAAGAAATTGCCTTGAAGCAGGTAAACCAATTGACCTATTCATTTTATAGTATTCGTATCTTATCCTTAGGTATAAATCTCTAACTTCCTTTTCTTCACAGGAACAGGATTCTCCCGATAGCTTATTTTCTTTTGCTATCGACGTCTCTGATGATGATGGAGAAGAGGCGAGTTCTTCCATGGCATTGGGAATAATATCGACAGACATCTATGGCAAGCTAGAAGCCCTTCTGAATCTGTTGCAACAAGATACTGCTCAACTGATAATCGATTCAGACCCTGTAAAAAACCATCTTCAAAACGATCCGTGGCCAAGTTCCTGCCGATGTTGAAGAAACTATCTTCCCAGCAGTCCATCTAGAGAGCCGACAACTTCAGTATCAACAGGCTGCTCACCGTATCGCCGACAGAGCAGCTCAAGCTCAACTCAAGGAAGAAATGCTGCAGCTAAAGTAAACTGCCGATGAGAAGCACAAAAGCATCAGCAACTTGCAAACCTCCGGTACAGATCTTAAGCAGAAAATTCTAGATCTATCGGCAAAGAGAGCAGCTTTGCTAGCTGAACTAGAAGAAGTTGAAGCAGCCCTGACCCAGGCCAAGCAAGAAGAAGACCAGCTTCCTGACATTATCAAAACCCTTCAGCAGGAACGGGATGTCCAAGCTCGCAAGGCCTTGGCCTTGAAAAAAAAACTCAAACCTGTGGAGGGAACTGCCGATGAAGACGCTAAAGAATTAAAGGAAGCCGATGAAATTCGCCTGCGTGCAATATCGGCTATCCAAACTTTGTTAAATTAGCGCATCGGCAACAATATATTAATACTTTGTTTTAACTCTAGCCGATAGGATTGTTATCGGTAATTACACTTTTATGCATCTATCCAGATACTAGGGTAATACTTCTTTAAGTATTTTCCATTTAATGCTCTGGGAAACACAACCCCTTCGAGGGTTTCGAGAATATATGCATTACCAGGAATAGATTGATTTATCCGATATGGACCTTCCCAATTAGGTAACCATTTGCCAAACTTAGAACTTTTAGTCCCAATCGGTAAAATCAATTTCCAAACCAAATCTCCATCGACAAACTCCTTTACCTTCACCTTCTTGTCATACCATCTGGCTACCCTTTTCTTATTCTCCTTAATGCTAGCTAAAGCTTTTAACAAATGACCTGCTACATCTTCCAACTCATCTTTCATAAGGGTATCATAGTCATCGGCTGTCAATTGATCTTGAGAGCGTATTCGCCTAGAGCCAGTTTTAACCTCCCAAGGTAATACTGCGTCATGTCCATACACCAACTGATAAGGTGTTACCTTGGTTGCACCATGACACGCCATCCGATATGACCATAAGGCTTCATTTAATATTGTATGCCACCTCTTAGGATATTCTTTAATTTTGCGCTTAATGAGCTTGATAATTCCTTTGTTAGAAGCCTCAGCCTGACCATTAGCCTGGGCATAATATGGTGAAGAATTCAAAACTTTAATCCCCATACCTATAGCAAACTCATCAAATTCACCCAATGTAAACATGGTACCCTGATCGGTAGTGATGGTTTGAGGAATATCAAATCGGTAGACAATATGCTCTTTCACAAAATCAATCATATTAGCCGATGTCACCTTTTTCAAAGGAATTGCTTCAACCACTTTGTGAAGTAATCGGTAGCAACCAGAATAAATTTATGCCCTTTACTCGATGGTGGATAAACCTGACCGATGAGATCAATAGCCCAACCCCGGAACGGCCAAGGCTTAATTATGCGGTTCATAGCCGATGCGGGTGCCCTTTGAACATTACCAAATTTTTGACATTCCTGACATCCTTTAAAATATTTAAAACAATCTTCGAGAATAATCGGCCAATAATATCCATTCCTTCTGATCATCCATTTCATCTTGAAAGCTGACTGATGAGCCCCACATACTCCTTCATGAATCTCACCCATCAGGCCTTTTGATTCATCGATGCCAACACACCTGAGTAAAACTCCATCTATGGTACGGTAATATAATTCATCATCGAGGAGCACATACTTGGTAGCTTGGAACCTTATACATCTTTCAACCTTTTTAGATGGATTCTTTAAATAATCAATAATTTCCTTTCTCCAGTCATCAGTCTCAACTGCCGATGCTAACACTTCTTGCATAGGCTGATATCCTGAAGTATGCTGAGCTAATCGATTAGCCTCTTCATTATGCAGTCGAGAAACATGTTCCAGATGAAAATTCCTAAACCCTTTCAATAATTGCAAACACTTCTCATAATATGAAATTAAAATTTCACTTCGGCATTCATAAATCCCAGCCAATTAATTTATAACTAGCATAGAATCACCAAAGACTTCAACAGCATCGGCACGTACTTCCTTAAGCAATTCTAACCCTTTTATCAAGGCTTGGTACTCAGCTTGATTGTTTGTTGATGTAGCAACAATCGGTAATGAGAACTCATACTTCTTCCCCTGAGGGGAAATTTAACACAATACTGATGCCTGCTCCTTCACCACATGTAGACCCATCAAAGAAAAGTGTTCAAGGAGCAATCTCCAGAGAATCCACTGTGTTGCAATGTTGAGTAACAAAATCAGCCATAACCTGTCCTTTAACTGCCTTAGCCGATTCATAACATAGGTCAAATTTTGATAACGCTAAAATCCATTTGCCAATTCTACCACTTAATATCGGCATCGACAGCATATACTTGACCACGTCATCTTTGCATATGACAGTACACTCAGCCGATAGTAAATAATGCCTCAACTTAATACAAGAAAAGTATAGACACAGACATAATTTCTCAATAGCCGAATACCTGGTTTCAACATCTATCAACCGTCTACTCAAATAATAGATAACACGTTCTTTCCCTTCAAATTCTTGAATAAGAGCTGAACCGATAACAGTATCATCAGTTGACAAATACAATCTGAAAGGTTTTCCATGTTGAGGTGGAACTAGCACTGGAGGATTTGTTAAGTAACTCTTAATTTTATCCAGGGCTAATTGCTGCTCATCTCCCCATTTAAATTCCTGATCGGCTTTCAATTTCAGTAATGGACTGAAGGCTTTGATCTTACCCGACAGATTAGATATGAATCTCCTGATGAAATTAATCTTACCGATCAAGGATTGTAATTCAGTTTTATTGGCAGGAACAACAACCTTGTTGATTGCCTCAATAGACTTTCTACTAATTTCAATGCCCCGCTGATGTACCATAAAACCCAAGAATTGTCCTGCCGATACACCAAATGCATATTTATTAGGATTCATCTTTAATCCATGCTTCCTTGTGCACTCCAATATCTTTCGTAGACCAGTTAGATGCTTTGTGATATCTCCAGACTTAATCACTATGTCATCAAGGTAGATCTCTACCAATGTGCCGATATATTCATGAAAAATAAAGTTCATAGCTCTTTGATAAGTAGCACCGGCATTTTTCAAACCAAATGTCATAACTATCCATTCAAATAATCCCACATGACCTGGACACCTAAAAGCAGTCTTGGGAATATCTTCTTCAGCCATGAATATTTGATTATAACCTGCATTACCATCCATGAAACTGATAATTTGATGTCCTACTGCAGCATCAATCAATAGATCAGCAATCGGCATTGGATAACCATCCATCGGTGTGGCTTTATTAAGATTCCTGAAATCAATACAAGTACGAAATTTCTCGTTTTTCTTGTAAACAAGAACCACATTAGAAATCCACTCTGCATATCGACACTGCCGAATAAACTTTGCCTCAATCAATTTAGTTATTTTGGCCTTAATATCAGGAAGTATATTAGGATTGCATCGGCGCGCTGGCTGCCGATGTGGCCGAAATCTAGACTTAATAGGTAACCGATGTTCAACTATCGATCGGTCTAATCCAGGCATTTTAGTATAATCCCAAGCAAAACAATCTTTATATTCTTTTAACAAATCGACTAATTGCTGTTTACACTTGGAATTTAACTTAGCACTAATAAAAGTAGGCCTTGGCCTATCGCCTTCACTAATATCTACTTCTACTAAATCATCAGTCGATGTAAACCCTTGACCTAATTTTCCATCATCGGCAAACCTATCCATTAAAATTCTTCTTCAGAACCGACTGCTTGGATTGGTGGAATTTCGTAATCGACAACCTTGAGGCACCAGGAACAACTTCAATTTTATCTCCAATCCATTGTACAAGGCACTGATGCATTGTAGAAGGAACACAACAATTAGCATGAATCCAATCCCTTTCTAGAAGCAGATTATATGCACCCTTGGCATTAATAACAAAGAAAGTCGTCGGTAAGGTTTTACTGCCGATGGTCAACTCAACACACACTGCCCCTTTAGCTGGTGACACATTGCCTTCAAAATCCTTTAGCATCATATCGGTTTTAGTTAAGTCTTGATCTCCCTTACCAAGCTTCTGATACATCACATAAGGCATAATATTAATCGCAGCTCCTCCATTAATAAGTATCTTAGATACAGGCTGCCCATCAACTCTGCCTTTTACAAACAAAGCCTTGAGATGTTGTCTTTCATCATCGGCAGGCTTCTCAAAAACAACCATCATTGGATCTAGCGTTAATTGAGCTATTTGGTCAGAGAAAACACCTTCTTCCTCATTATCAGAGAATACCAAAAATTCCATCGGTAACATAAACACCATATTGACATCTGCCGATGGGCCTTTATTTTTGTGCTTTATCTGCCACTGCTGATTACCAAATCTCTCATTGGAGGAACTCTCTTCTTGGTATAAGTCCTTTTGACGCTCTCGCTGCATTTTCCTTTTCTGTGTCTTTATCAAACCTTCTGGACACCATTGAGGAAGTTTAGTTTTCCAAACTAGCTGGTAATAGGTCCTGGTTGACTCTACACGACGTATATTAGGATCCCTATAAAATATTTCTTCATCAGAAACTCTTGCATTTGCCATCTCTTCAAGTTCCTCTTGGTTTCTCGGAAAATATGCAACACGTTTACCAAGCCTCTCATGTACACTGAGCCTGCCCCCAGCCGATCATGTACTGATGCTTTACCTCTGATCGGCTCATTGATGGACAAACCTTGATTACCAGATTGAAACCTCATTTCTGGATGATTAACCCCATAATAACCATTGCATTCTGGGCAATCTTCAACAGTAGGTAACTTAATACCCTCTTCCCAACAATGAATAAAAAACGGACACCTCCAATGATCCTTATGCCGATTCCACTCCTCTCGGCGTCTTTCTTCTTGCTGTTGTCGATATCGGTCCCATCGCTGATGTCAGCCTTCCTGTTGCCTTTAATGGGTAATCACAATGCCAGATCGAGGAGGCTTTCCAGAACTGCCACTTTCTCTTAGTAGCCCCTTGCCTTTTGCATCATCGGTAGTTATCCGATGTTGGGGATCCACTGATGCATTTTTCTCAGTAGCTTCTGATGTCAACACCTTAGTCTTTCCTTCAACATCCAACATATTTGCTGGAAAAGGATGTTGATCAATTTTCATCGGCTTCTGAATCTTGGAATTACCAAATTTTATTCTCCCAGACTCAATAGCTAATTGTAACTGCTGTCTAAACACTTTGCACTCATTTGTATTGTGTGAAGTTGCATTATGCCATTTGCAATACAGCATTTTCTTCAACTCTTCTGCCGATGGGATCACATGATTAGGTGATAGCTTAATCTGGCCCTCTTGAAGCAAAAGATCAAATATCTTATCGGCTTTGGTGATGTCGAAAGTAAACTTTTCTGGCTCTTTGTGACCAAAGGGACAAGATATCGGCTTTTTATTCTTAACCCACTCAGCCAAACCGATAACTGGTTCTTCATCCGAGTCAGAATCTTCTACCTCTCCGACAAATGAAACCTTCTTGTTCCAATTCCTTTTGGGTTCAAAAACCCTAGTGTCTTGATCAGAAATCCTTTGCACTAGATGACTTAGGCTTTCGAACTCATGAGAAGCATATCTATCCTTAAGGTGTGGCAACAATCCCTGAAAGGCCAAATCGGCAAGTTGCCGATCATCCAATACCAGGCTATAACACTTATTTTTTACATCTCGTATCCTTTGCACAAAACCTTCCACTGATTCATCATTGCGCTGTTTCAACTTTACCAAATCGGTAAGCTTCTTTTCATGAACGCCAGCAAAGAAATATTTATGAAATTGCTTTTCCAGATCAGTCCAAGTAATAATAGAATTTGGCGGTAATGAAATAAACCATGTAAATGTTGATCCAGATAGAGATGATGAAAACAAACGAACTCTCAATTCATCTCTACTAGCTGCCTCTCCACATTGAATAATGAAGCGATTAACATGCTCCATGGTTGATGTATCATCTTGCCCAGAGAACTTAGTGAAATCTGGCACCTTGTACCGATTTGGGAGAGGAATTAAATCGTATGCCGGATGATATGGAGTCCGATAAGAATAGGTATTGACCTTGGGCTTGATCCCAAACTGATCTTTCATAATTTATGCTATTTTATCGGCCCAAAAAGCATCAACATCTTGTTGACGATATGGCTGAATTTCCACTGGAGGTACTTGCTGATACCCTTCTGCATATCTCTGTGGCCCACGATCTCTAACAATTGGCATATTAGCCACTATTTGTGGTCCATTAACCTGCTGGAAAGGATTCATCGGCTGAGCTGCTGATGCTTGATTCTAAAAACCAGCATGCATGTGACCTTGATGAATACCTGCAGCTTGCTGATTTGGCTGAACTGTATGTTGAGTGGGAAACTGCCCTAACCAATTATTATTAGCGTTCATCGGTACAAAATTTGCCGATGGCTGGTAACTTGTTGGCATTGCTGGATAATTACAACCAACTTGAGGTATAACCTGGACTCCAGGTTGACTTACAATAGGAGCCTTCTGTTGCATCGGTAACAAATTTGCCGATGGACTTGAATTAGATGTTTGACCCAAAGGCACCTGGAAACCCCCTAGAGTTGGTTGCACAGTAGTTACTGTAGTATATTGAGGTACTTGAGCTATCGGTGAACCAGCCGATGGCATAGGAGCTTTTCCTGCTGTATTAAACACTTGAGGTAATCCAGGGTTAAAAGCAGATGGCTCTGGAGGCATACCGTATCCCCACCAATTAGCAGGAGTCTGATTACTCTGTGGCACAGGACCTGATAAAGCCAATGCCGATAGATCTGTATTAAGCTGAACTCGTCCTGATAATGCTGAATCTGATCGCATCGGTGTAGACTATACGCTAGATAAACCTGTTGATACTGGAGGGGAAGAAATCTCTGTACCCACAACGGTTGGGGGAGCCGATGGAGTAATAACATATGCTGATTCTAGTTGATGATAAGCAGGCCCAACGTAACGAGGTGACGCTTGCCCTTCTTTGAAAATTCGAACCACAGCATTATGAACAGTATTGGACAGCACATTGGAGTGATTAATTAAAGCATGATTTACTGCAGAATTAACCATCTCTTGAAGTTTACCCGGATTAGAATCAAAGGTAACTTGCCGAGGCAACGACAAGTCTTGCTTCTGGATGACTTGTCCACTCTTGTTCAAGTTGAATGACTTCAAGCAGAGTTGTCTGTATTCTTCTATAGCCCTTTCCATAGCCTGCTTCTGTTCTTCCTTAAGATCTTCTTCTATTACCGCGATGATGTTCCCCGCATCGATCTCAGGATTGAGCATATTGACTAGATCTGTCCCACCGAGCGTGCCAAAAGATGTGTTGATGCAAAAGTGGATCTGCAAACACAAAGGGCAATACCCGAAATCGATATCCAAAGCGTGCTAGTCGATTTGACCTGTTAATCGACAAGGATGAAGATACGAGCACTTTGGTCCTAACAACAGCGATACGCCCGGAAGTCACGGCCAAGACGTACTCACGTGGAACTCGAGGATCGTCGAAGATTGCACTGGAGCAATGCAACTCGCCGAATCGATGAGAACTCGTAAAAAGGAAAAAGTATGCAAATTGATGAAGTCGCCGAAAAGTAGATGTAAATAAGAGTAAAAGCTGGTTTTTGATATTGATTGATTCATTATTACATTGCCCTTCACCCTATATTTATATCCTGATCTACAGAAACGTAACCAAATACGACTAGGACACTAAATCTAAATCTAAGGAAACACATGACTTTGATACAACTCAGACTCTAATAAACGTATACAAGGAAATTAACTCCTATCTTATTCCATAGTCCGCCTCAATCACGATGGTATTCTCATCGACCTCCTTTCCATCGGCACACTCCCTGTCCCATCGGCAGCAGCCTTCAAGTCTCTTCCATCGGCACACTCCCTGTTTCATCGGCAGCAGTCTTTAAGTCTTCTTTCATCGGCATCAGTAATAATACCCTTAACCTTATCGGTAACACTTCAATTTGAATCCACATGCCACCACCACTCATAAGCAGCCTTCTTTACAAGCTCATTTTCATCGGCTATCAATCTACACAGTAATCTTTCCTCTGCTGATTAGCCCCTTCTGATTATCTTGACACGTGTTAAAAAATGATGTCAACAAGCGTCAACATGACCACTCATCCCCACCTAGGTCACGAACCCTAAAAACACGGCACACTAACATTACAGGGCTTAGCAGTCACAGACCATGTCGTCAGGGCGTCTGGACAAGGCTAAATGAAACGGTCACCTACCGCATTGAATGCACCAACCCATGAGGGGTCAAGCGGCGAAGCTCGAATAAGCCACGACAATGACCCCACGCACAAATGCACACGCATCTCAGCGCTTTCACGATCACTTTGTGATCACAAAAACACTCGGGTACTACTGTCGGGGTTATAACCCCGGGGTGTCTCAAGGCATCGATTAGTCAGCAGGCCAAGAGACCCATGATACATCAGCCAGCAAGAGCCCGAACGACCGAGGCCCAGCTGATCCAAGAAAACCAGGCCAAGTGCTAAGGCGGGGATCGGCCATGACCCCCTTCACCAAGACTTAGTCACGCGACGCACACAAAGACCCATGACCTCCTCACCGTTCCAACCCCTGGGAGGAACAGGGAGAGGACGAGCATAGCCAGGCACGCCCGTTCTGACAGGGAAAGGCATGCCACTATGACCCAGCAAGGACCAAGGGGACAATGGTCATCTCAGTCCGGTCAGACGCCATCCCTATGCCACGTAGTTCTGACAAGACAACGCCACCTAAGACGGTGACAATCGGTACGATAACCACCGGTCAGATACAACCCGATAAGATGCATGTACGACTCCACCCACTGCAGGATTGAATCCACGATGAAGACCTTGACTTAGAGGCCATCCAGACTGGCGAGAACCATGACCCTAATGATCAGGGTCGTAACCCTCAGCTCCATAAGCCAACGAGGCAATCGATGACTTGGGGCAGCTACCAACTCCGGTATCACGCCCTAGGAAACTAGGAGACGATGACGAAGACCACAGCGGAGACCATGTTGCACAGGACGGTTGGTGAATCACCGCCGTGCCTATAGTGCCGCCAAGTCTGGCATAGTAGCACCACGCCACACTATGCCACGATGTGGCCACAGGACAGTGATGACATCCATGCCTTGATGTGCTCCATATGACAGCGTAGCTTGCAAGCCAAGTTAGCTAGTACCTCCCTCAGGCTCACGACCATCGGTTGGGGGAACCTTCTTCTTTGTATATGCCCTGGCCCCGAACTATATATAAGGGCAGCCAGGGCACCCATCTTGGGGGATCCAACTCTCATTCATTTATTCACTCTTACACCATAGAAGGGCTCCTGAAGCTTCCCTTCGAACAGCCCATCTCCTAGCTTTAGGTCTCCTACCTCTTCCACCATTCTTGCACCCCCCCCCATTATAAAAACTTCAGCGCATTCAAGCGAGGAACCTGCACTCGATCATCTCTGAGACTGGACGTAGGGCTCTGGCCTGAACCAGTATAAATTCTCATGTCTTTTGGATGCTACCGTCGTCTTTCCAGAGCATCGCAACAATCACATAAATTTACTAGTATGGTTTACAAAACACCAACATGTCTCATCAGTAAGCCACGGCCGTGGAGATCCGACGAGACCCTACCGCCCGCAGCGACCTTCTCCTTTCCCTTCCCCTCTCGCATGCCGTCGTGACCCTCGACGAGCTCCGGCCATGCCCCCCCACCCGCCCGACTGACCTGGCCACCTCCACCGCCACTAGGGCTCCAAAACCGCCCTCAGACATTCCCATCACCTAGCCCCAAACCCCCTCTTCTAAGCCCATCGGAGTTAGGGAAGAAGGGGGTGGCACAGGCTGTTGGAACCCTAGCCGCGGCGCCAGAGCTGGGGATGAAGACGGCGAGTGCAGGTGTGGGTGAATCGGACGACTGAGGAGAGCAACAGCGTCGAAATCCTACACGCTCGTAAACTAGATTTCCCGTAAATGTTAACACACATGACATGGAAGTGAATATTGTATCGATCTTCATATGTGTGTGTTATTATGTGACTATATATGTATATTTGAGAATATTAAATTACATAATCCTAATTTAATTTTTAGCTCTCCGTCTGTATCCGTTTCTGTATGTCTGTATATTTTTTTAAGGATACTAGAGGGGTTTGCACCCCTATAGAAATTTATTGAACATGAATAAAGAGTATTTATAGGGAAGGATTTCATTATAAGGATCATGGAACATGAAAGGAGAAATAAAAAATCAGAAATACGAGTACACTGATTAAGTGAAAAGTTGTATCCATTGATCAAAGGCTTGACTGAATCTTGACTTAGCTCTATGAGTTAACAATTTCAGTTCCTTGGCAAAAACTGCCCTGCTATTTGAAACCTCTGGCTGAATGTTGTTGAAAATGAAAGCATTTCTTGTAACCCATATTGCCTAGCAAAGTAGAATAACCGTCTCCATAAAAAACTGTGAGTGAACCGCACCTCTGAGAAATATCATAGCATTGGGTAATTTAGCATCTGAGGGGATATCCACCCCAATGAACCCCCAACATTGTTTAGCAAATTCACAATGTAAGAACAAATGGTGCACTGTCTCTTCCACATCAAGGTTGCAAAGAATACAGCTATATGATTGCAGTAGCATATTTTTCCTCTTCAGAATATTCCTAGTACTTAATCTGTCTCTTAGAAGTAGCCAAAAGAATACTATGTGCTTTGGTTGATAGAAGCATTTCCAAATCCATCTAATGGACAAGTGATGCTGAGAATGACCCACTAGCAACTTGTAAGCTCTTTAAGAAGAAAAATTGCTACCCCATGAGTAAGTCCATATGTCCTGACCTTCCCCCAAATGAATGTGCTATAGTTCCTAAACCAGGGTCTGCATCTGATTATAAGCTATTTCTGGAACTGAGAGATGTAGCAACTGAGTCATGTCTTGTTGGTGCCAAGCATCTGCTATAGAGATGACCTTGTTTTTTTTGCAAAGGAGTAGAGCTCTAGATAAGTGATTTGTAAACTTTGTTGCCCCCACTTGTCTTCCCAGAATAGGCAAGATTTACCACTGATAATCTGAACATGTGCCATCTCCTTGAATTTGTGTAGATTTTTTAAATTGTTCCTTCACCAAAATGAACCTTTCTTAGCTACAATGGGCAACCTACCTTTTGTGTAGTGTTTTTCCCAAACCATTTGAACCCAGGGAATTTGAGCTTTGTTAAAGAATTTATGCAGATTTTTAAGCAGCAGTGCCATATTTTGTTCT